>JAODUO010000369.1:617500-685000 GCA_025642075.2 Ridgeia piscesae
TATATATATATATATATATATATATTTTGACCTGTTCAAAACCTACTAAGCGTAGCCCATTGCTGTTGTAACAAGCAACTGGTGTAGATAACTTCCTGTCAATTGTGGTTCTCGATGTCGACACGTGATACGTTATCTGCGTCTGCCGGAGATCATTAAAAGGCTTATTAATAACGTTGTCCAAGTAATGGGACACACGACCACACGTGAACATGCTATGTATATTACAGATTTATTTATGTAACTGCCTATGGAATAATTACTGGACACTAGCCACATTTCTGACATATTTCACTTGAATTAAACATCTTTCAATAGACCACGGCCGGGAAACCCAAATGAACAATGTGACTGTGACAATACAACAACGACACTTGACATGTTAAGTACAGCATGCTATAGACTAAACTGCGGATAGATGTTTATTGATGATACCCCGATCTCAAAACATTAGCGAATTAAGCTTTTAACCGTATTTTCCAGATTTCCAGGTGTACAAATCCGCCCCTCCAACGGCGGATGGAAAAGACCCGGCGGCCGACCTGGACCGACGGCATGAAGCAGGACCTAGACGGCCGGGGTCTCTCGCCGGTGGAGGCCGAGTGGACGGCTGCTGACTTGGCAAGGAGAGAGATTACACGGGAAATGACGTCAACGCCGGCGTTCTGGCAAGAAGCCACATGTTTTTGTGCTACAGTGAATGTAATGTGTGGTGCGTCTCAGAATCTCTTCCTTCAATCAATTTTATTTCGTAGCAACAACAAGAATACATTGCTATCCTTCGACATTGCTATTGCGTGTATTTATTATTATTATTATTATTATTATTATTATTATTATTATTATTATTATTATTATCATTATTATTATTATTATTATATTACTGGTACTATTGTTGCTTACTTGTATTATTCATGGTAGTAAAATATTGTTTCTATATGCGGATTACCTACTGATTTGGCCTCATAACAGAAACACGATTCTGTGATATAGATCTTTTATATTCTAAACGATAGGGTTGCTTCAAAATATCTGAATGACATGTTGTTTATATTATAAAACGTGTGTTTACAAACGGTTTTTAAGAGATTTTTTATTTAAGTCCTTGACGTAGGCCCCATTCGTGACATTCTATTACATCGTTGTGCGCATCGACTTGTTCATGGATCGGTTCATTTAGGCTGTATGTAGGCCCTATATGGCCCCCACAGCGCTAAATTAAAATAAACCCAACATTAGCAAGACTAACTGACGTCAAAATCAGTTTGATATATTGCCAGCTAGATACAGTTACATGACATAAAACAGCAATCCAACCAAAATGCAAAAATCGCAATACATTCCTCTGTTTACATTTTGAACGGAATTATTCCCACACTTCCGTATGTTCGCGCATGCGCTACCGCGAAAATCCGAACTGATCAATGGACGTAAGCGTCTTCGAGCGCGAACATTGATGACGTCACCACATGACGTTCGTGCTTTATTTACTTCCGCTTGACAACCAGAGGACGTATTGTAACGTACACCCACCGAGGCAATCAATATCAGTATGTCGTAGAAATAGATGGCATTTTTACCACCAGACAGTGTCAACAACGCTACCGACAAGAAGGGTTAGGAATTGGCAAACTTCATCGACAGGTAAGGAATAAGGACGGGCCTTTGAGTAGGCCAAAGTTTAACAAGTTGCGCCTTTATTTTAGTTTATAAACTGTGAATGACGTTACACCTGTTGCAATCACACACTTGGCGTAAATAATTTATCTCAGGTAACCACAATTTCGGTTTCTGTTGCTCGTCTTTCCTGTATGCATTAGACCGAGGCATAATGTTGTGGGCTGCGTGGCATGGGCGCAGCTTCAACGGTGCGAAAGGGCAAAGAAAATAAAACAGGCTGATTGTCGATGACAAATTTTTGCATTATATGTTCTTCCTTATCTGATTGTCAACAACTGTTCACGTTAGATGGAGCCACTAACGCGTTATCTGAGAGATCCCAGCGAATCGGTTCATCTTCCCCGGGCGCTCCCTACGCTCACTCGCAGACAGCCTGCATGGTCAGCGGTTTGGATCGTTCTGTGACCTCAGAGACGTCTACGGGAGATGAGGATCATAGCTGACGCGACGCGACGAGAAACGACGAGACGAGAAACGACGAGACGAGACGAGACGAGACGAGACGAGACGAGACGAGACGAGACGAGACGAGACGAGACGAGACGAGACGAGACGAGACGAGACGAGACGAGACGAGACGAGACGCTATAGCGGAGAAACGGACATTATGGCGAAGTAGTCGCGATTTTGTTTCAGCAGTTTCTCTGTCCCTCCCCCCGTCTTTTGATGCCATGATCCGTGAAAACGGCAGAAGCTCCGGTTCCCAGCACCCAAGACGAATTTCGTTACCACGCCAGCGTTTTGCGTGTGATGACGAACGAGCGCGGCTATCGACGTGCCAATTGATGACAAATAAAAACAATTAAGACAATATAGTGTTAAGAACGTATGATAGACAGGAGAAAAGACTCAACACCTTTCACCTTAGAAGTATTCGCCGTATCCTGGGCATATCCTGGAAAGTCAGAGTGTCCAACGCCGAGGTCCTGTCTAGTGCTGGCCTTCCCAGTATGTACACTCTCCTCGGGCAGCGCAGACTGCGCTGGCTGGGTCATGTCCACCGCATGAATGATGGCCGCATCCTAAAGGACATCCTCTGTGGAGAGCTGGCATCAGGGAACAGAACCACTGGCCGCCCACGGCTGCGATACAAGGACATGTACATGAGAGACATGAAGGCGCTCGTCATCGATGCAGCGTCCTGGGAGGGCCTCAAGACAGGTGGAAGAGAAGCTGGTGAACGCAGCGGAAGACAAGCAGACACGCAGAAAGGAGCGCAGCAACTCGAGCAGACCAGAGACCACACACAGATGTGACCTTTGTGGTAGAGTCCGCCTCTCCCGCATCGGTCTCTTCAGCCACAGGCGACGCTGCTCCAACCGAGCAGACAACCAGAACAGTTAGGACGCTTCACCCATGGTCAGCCATGACCGAAGGAGCCTACTACTACTACTACTATATATATATATATATATATATATAATATATATATATATATATTATATATATATATATATATATATATATATATATATATATATATATATATATATATATATATAAAGAATAATTCTGTTCAGCAGCAGCAGCAGCAGCAGCACACTCAACGACATAGGCATAGATACCGGTATATTTGCCAGGTTTGTCAACGGAGACGTCAGGCCTACTGTGAAGATTAGACAACATGATAGTTCTATCATTGCGATGTAGCAGAACGACGCCATATTGAACGCCGCGAGTCTCGCAGAGAATAACGGAACCCTGCGGCGATGGGTCTTTTTTAGTTCTCAGATGACTCGAGTTGTTGTGTCGTTGAAAGTATCAGATGAGAAGGAACCGAAAATAGACGTCCGCATTTATACAGAGACGTGTAATCATAGAGCGTGCCATCGACTAGTTGGGGAATCAGTTCCTCGATGCCAGCAATGGCGTCCGTCTATGTAGGCGTGATGCACTGCCGAGACCTCGCCGAGTCTGCTGTGACAGACATTGTGCAGCAAAACTTGCCAAAATGCCCACTGACAACTAATTAAAACCTCGGACTGGAATGATTCCTCTCTTCGTCGAACTCTAACAAACCCATAAGAACGATAGTTGACATGGTAGATAGAATATTCAATTCCTGAGCACGAGCAAGTTCTGATATAGCGCCGTATCCACTCCTTTAGATTGCTCAAAGCGCTTTACACTTTACTTCCCTGACAGACCCTTTCAATCGAACACCACCTCGACTTCTCTGGGAAGCATCCAGCCACGCTGCAATTAATGCGCGAAGACTCTCCGTACACAAATATCCACCACTGTCTATAACCAGATACTCATTCGTACAGCTGAGTGAATTGGAACAATATAGAGTGAAAAAACCTGCCCCAGGTTTGACACGGTAGCACAGGATTCGAACCCTGAGCCTCTTTTGTCGAGAGTCCGACGTTCTGGCCACTGCACCATTGCACTAACACAACCTTAACTTGCCACAACAATTGAGGATCAACATCAAAATGAGAATTACTCCTAGCAGTCCAGCCGATATGTGAATGAAGTGTGCGTTTTATGATACAAGTGTGAAATTTGGCACAAACGTAGAACACATAAATACAAAAATATTCGGATATAGGGCCATCTCAAATTTCGCTCGGAAAGGCATTGGCGGCCATTTTCTAAAATGGCCGCCGTAAACCTATTTTCTCATATCTTAGTAATTACGTCAAGTAAGTCTTTAGATAGAGGAAATTGGTTTTTGGCGGCCATCTTTAAAATGGCTGCCAACCCCTTCCAGGGCTAAATCTGAGATGAATATTTTTGTAATTATATACTCTATGTGTGTGCCAAATTTCATGCTTGTATCATAAAACGCACAATTCGACCATATTTTGTCACATCGGCTGGACTATAGTATCAGTCCATACAGACGTTCCTGTCATACATTGATTCCCAACTGCGGTACACAACTTGACACCAGAGGAACAGTGGAGAGATAATTGAAGTTAGAAGACGCCAAACGTCAAGTTCCTCGACACAGAAATGGATTCCTTTCACGGCAACACAAGAAAGGTTGGCGAAGAGATTGGTGGGGACTATGTTGAAATGGGCAGGTTGTGTGGAAAGATGGGAGATGAAGACTGACAACGACATCAGATGCCCAGGAAGTGGAGGGGAAAGGGAGGCGAGGAAGACCGAGAATGCGATGGGAGGACTGCGTTAAGAGGGATTTGAAGAGTGGGAGGAGAATGGAGAACAACAGCAAAGGGTAGAGAGAGAAAGGTTAGGAGAGAAATGACGAAGAAAAGACGATGGTAATCATTGCCAACCTCATCCCTGACGACAGGGATGTCAAGAACAGAACAAAACAAGCAGAGCAGAACAAGACCACGGCTTTGATTTTTTTAAACCACTTAGAACAACGGCGACTATCCCACTTCCAAGAGAGGAATTTAGGAGGATGGAAGACGAAACCATGCAGACAATTCTTTTATCGTATCAGCAACACTTCAATGTTTACTGCCTTAAGACATTCTCAAGATACATTTACAACAAAAATGCTGCTTACGTGTCAAACATAAATATGTCTGCGGCATGTATTATGACACGATCTTGTCTTGTGCAGCCGTTTGCAGTGGTGGTTATTATATCAGGCATTTAGTCGAACACGTCAGTCGAAACCCTTTGATTACCGAGCAGTTGATACAGATGTGACGACAGGTGTGACCGATATGGAGATAATTTTTATGACAGTCAACAGCAGCACCAGATGGCAATGGACCACATACGTGTCACGCAGACTGTGTCGTCAAGTCTCCCTAACCATGGCCTGTAATTAGTTCTGTGACAACCAAAGGTGGTAATAGTATCGTCCTTCCGTCTAGTTTCTTTGTACAGTGTGTAGCCATTGTAGGTCCTGTACTGTTGTTTGGTCTTTCTGTTTCTGCTGATCTACTGCTCCCAAGGCCAAAGTGAAGCTCACAAATTGCTATATTCAGTCGTATGGACAGGTCAAAGCATTTCGCCATCTTGTAGACATGTTCAGTGGAACACAATCGTCGGGGAACACAACCGCCACGTTACACTTGCTGCATGGAGAGGGTTCATACACAAATACACACCGATGACATTTAAACCTAATACACAGTTGAACGAGCCAGCAGTAAGAGTATTTGATCCCAGAATCTGCGATAGCCACCTGTTTGCTAAAGCATAATTATGACTGACCCTGGTCACCGTGCCAACGCTAATGGAGGAAACACGATAAAAAGGTGACCCACAAAAGTTACATAAACAGCCAGCTATCAGTAGATATCAGGAAGTGACGACAATGCCACACGTGGTTGTGACACATTCTGTCAGTGCGGGCCACAGTTAGGTTAGTCACGGACGGTTCTTGACAAAGACGGTGCAGACAAACATGGTAATAAAGATACCATTTAGTGCAAATTACAGGGATGAAACCGAGTTGATATACTGATGTTAACAGGAAGGACAACGCGCCGGCGTGGAATGTCACCAGCAGTTCTTTGTCACAAGAGGTGGCGGTGAAGACGAGATAAAATGGGAGGCCACAAAGAACGTCGATGACAAACATTTCCACATATTCTGCATTTTCCTTGAATCGCTGACACATGCAGTGAGGACACTGCAACCGATCGAGATACATCTACTCAAACTTATCTGTATATACACGTGTGTCTGCCTGTGTCTGTCTGTCTCCACTATCTCCAGGCACTTGCTGCTCTCTGTCGTCTTCTTTCATCCTTTCCTCGGATCCTTCCCACCTCCCTCCCCCTCTCGCAAATCTAATGTTTCTGTTGGCTCTACCACATTTACAAAACCTTTAGCAAAATATGAATTCACTCTCACTCCACTGTTTTTCGTCAAATAGTTCATTTGTGAACTGACATAAGAGTGGATAAACTTCCATAGGTCCCGCCCTGTGTCCCTCCCTCCCTCACTCCCCCTCTGTCAAAGGTGTAGATGCTGTAGAGCCGACACAACAATTAGATGAGTCCATTGCTATGGTTGATTTGTGAGCCGGCCCAGCAGTGTGGATGAACTTGCACGGTTCTTGTTGCTCTTAACATAGGGTCATCATTGTAATCTGAAATACCCCTATATAATCACTAGTGACGTAGTATCGATCACACATAGCACAAATAAACACAAAACTGTGATGTTAATGTATTATTTTAATATAAAATATGTAAAAAATCAGAGATCATGAAGATTTCCGCTGACATATAATTAAATTTGTGTATACATACATATATATATATATATATATATACACAAATTTTTAGAGGAAACGTTTACACAAACTATTCATGGTTGACAGTATATAGAAATGTGTGTATAATATACATATCATTTTTATGTACATGTATACATGGGTAATATTAATAGGCAAAATTGGCTGTTGTCATTGAAAGAAATCGATAACGCAACATTGCAAGTACGAAAAGAGAATCAAGACAAAATGATGAATGACTGGAACCTTTCTTGCTTGGGACCACCAGTACAACAAATGTGCTCTATCGGACGTTTTCATTCACAAACATACCTATGTGGGTGCAGCTTAGAGCTACAACAGGTTTGCATTGCCTGATCGTATTGGCTCTGATACAATCTTAATAATCATACACTGATATTTCAAGCTGGCACAGAGGTGATTGAGGCAGACTGCAGATACAAAGGCATCGATAATACACATGAATGAAAGCGTATAGAGGCTGCCTGAATACAACCAAAACTGATCGTTTCTTGTTTGGCAGTTTTGTCTAAGGCAGTGAGATATTTTTCTCCGACAAAACAATGCTACAAACCACCTTATCATCACGTCTGATGCAAGCACAAGTCTGAAATGATGTGTCGTTGTTGTCAATGCAAACAACACTATCAAACACTCTGATCTCCTGAGCGTATCCGGTATGTTATGTGGCACACCTACACTGGAACGTAACTGATGTAAATTGTTTGTACTGTTTACTCCTCATTGCTTGATGTTAGATATGTATCTGGGAACATTACAGTACACACAGTCAACTCCACAGTAGTATTTCTTCTTTGTCACATGCCACAGCTTCATGGATCCATCACAACTTACTGCCTAGCAACCAATCCATATAGCTTACAAAATGGCCGATGCACAATCAGAATGAACTTCCATCACATCATGTTGAATTTTGGCCAGAAATTACTTTCTTTGTGACAACGCAATAAAGCACATTGTTAAGCATGAACAGTACATGGGGAAGATTGACCTGGCTGATATTGTGCCACCTTAGTAATGCCATTCACATAAGTAAACATTGTTGGTAAGGGAAAATTTGACATATAGCACTCATAAAATAACACATATCTATCTGCACCCTATTCCCACACAACAAAACCTGTGTCCACAATCCATACCATGCCTGCACACCCATGAATGTGGCAGCCATATGATACTTACATGAAATTAAACACCTCTCTCTGTGCAACATAATTTTAGTAAAGTTCTATCCATGCACAGTTTGCCAGTACAATACTGGATGAGTGCGGAAAACTACCCAAGACTGCTCAATCTAACAGAACGTCTCCACCAGCCTCCAGTGCTGACACAATCCTACTCACACACACCCCTTAGAACTGTCACATATTAGGAGCTACACAGTTATATCCTGTTTTTATTACATTTTACCTCAATGTCCAGTAGAAAAATTGTGATATTGTAAAAAAAAATATTCATCAAACAAATCCAAAATCAAACAACAAAGTCACAGCAGTAAAAAAGTTTTTTTTTTCTGAGAAAATCTAATAATTTTTTTCAAAGTACGTATGTTTCGTTGCCCGATAGAAAGTACCCCTTGATCGGAGCAGGAATGGAATAAACAAGTGAAAAATATAATTTAAAAAAAATGCAGTTTTAACAAAACATCACGGCATATCTACCCATGGGGTGTATGCCAGCGAAGGGTATATCCCACCTTTATAGAGGTATGCTTGCCCCAAAGTGTAGTTATTATTAAAACACTGTATTTTTGATTAATAATGTATTAATAAAACGTAAAAGTATCTACAAACTCTATGATTTCAGTTCATCAAAACTACCTCGTATAAATGATCAGTACAATACTATAGGTTAAGACACCCTAACTCTGTATAAAACTGTCTTCCTCTAAAACCCAGCTGTATTGCCGCTGGTACAATTAAAAATATTAATTACAATTAAAAATTACATTAAACATCAACCCGTATATGCTATCTTTTGCTTAAAAATATATCTTAGCAACAACACTGTCGTATAAACAGCAGTCTCGGTACCACATCGATGTAAACACATCACAAATGTGTGATTTCAACGCACAAATAATTCTGATATATTGTCAACAAGCAATACCATCACACATGGTAATGAAACAAGCTATGACTATGCTAGGGAATAGACAGTGAGACCTGCAGTGCAACTGTACTGCTCTTTACACCCTCACATTGCATGTAGACTGCCACAGTGAATGTACTTCTAAGGAACTCTTTCACGCCACCAAGACAAACAGTGCAGTTACATGGTCTAACGGCCCCACAAGCTTCAGCTTAAGATCCACAATCATTCAACTTCGGTGAAGGCAATGTGATATTTGTTTGTGTTTCCAAGAGCAACATATCCTGGTCTCTGTGTTTGCCACCAACTACACTGGGTTTTTACTGGCAATCACTTTGATATGTCTTACTACTACTACTGGTGACATGACCCTGCTGGTGGTGAAGAGGGCGCCGCGTGTCCTACTGAAGTGGCACACGGCTACGGGCCATGTAATGCAATCAGGTAATTTGTACGTATGATAAAACATTCAGCATCTCCACTGAAGCTTGGAACTCGTCATACACATGTTACCTAACATGACATGCAGGGGGAGCGCAGTGGTGCGAGCTAACTGTGAAAAAGATCAGGGGTCACAGGTCAAGAGGGTGTCTATTTAACAGTTGTGCTATATCCTAGTTTCAATGTCACCTCAATAGAGCATATCAGCTCCTCTGTCGCTACCCGACACCACCGACGCGGTGCTACTTGACAGTGAACTGAAACTGGGGTTGCGGACAAATCCACCATTTGTCACCGCCGCCTCAGTCTCCATTGATTGCTGGTGGCGCCTCCTGTGCATGCAGCGCAGGACAAGTCCCAAGAAGATGGCGGCGTTGATTGCCGATGCCGCGACGGCCCCAATGACAGTGTAGGTGAAAACACTAGACACTTTCTCTCCTGCAGGCGGTCCCTGTTGTAGAAGAGCTGCTTTCTCTGCAAAATAGTCATTGATATGTTCAGAAATAGTTAGTAAGAAAGCACACTACATAAACAGTCTACGTACCATTGGAAAGTTAAAACAGTATATGTAATTACACATATACACACACACACCCATACATAGTTATTATTTTCTAATGCAAATGTTCCACACTTGGCATATTGTGGTCTTTTCCGCTGCTGATTCCACTTGTAATACAAATAACTATTCTCAACGTACAACAATACCCATTTATGCACACTGCATATATCTATTTCTTGCCAGGATAATCCCAAACTGTGACCACTAACTTATGTACAAATATTTACTAGATGTAAACGAAGGGCATTGCCACATATCTAGAAACTTGGGCAGTGTTCTTTACTTTGCACACAAGATCACATGCAGTATGTTAGAACACAAACTGCAAGAAGAAAAACACAAACAGAAATGTTGAAAGACATTCCAGTGCCAAGTATGCATAGTGTTGTGTTTCTTTTTACCTTGAACGCCGGAGATGCAGTAAAATCCACCATGTGTGTTGACACAGTTAGTGCCTGAAGCACAAGCCCCTGTTGTGGCACACTCATTAATATCTGGAACACAATCGACAAGGAATATCATCAAACGTGCATTTAGGTTCACGTGACAAGGCAGCACATTACAAGTGCATATTCATATACTTCCATTACTGCAGCAAGCACACCTGTATCGTCTTCAAACAACCAAGCCACAAGCACACCTCCATGAATTTCCTATACATATACACATGCAAGGACATTTGGATCACTAAGGGTAAACAGTATAAGTACTGCATTTCTTTTTATCCTTTTTAAACAAGTTGTATTCTTTGATATATGCACTGTATGAATGATGTAAAAATGTCTTGTTAAAATTTCTTTCGTTCGTCGTCCGTCGTCCGTCCGTCCGTCCGTCCGTCCGTCCGTCCGTCCGTCCGTCCGTCCGTCCGTCCGTCCGTCCGTCCGTCCGTCCGTCCGTCCGTCCGTCCGTCCGTCCGTCCGTCCGTCCGTCCGTCCGTCCGTCCGTTCACTTTCAAACACCATTTCAGCAGCAAATATCCAAAGCACTAAGCACACATTTTGAACTGTAACAACTGTAACAACTGTAACAACTGTAACAACTGTAACAACAAGCATACATGTCCTATCTTCAAATAGCATAGCAACATGAGAAGATTCAACAAATATCACAAACAACTTCAACAAGAAGCATATTTGTATCATCTTCAAATAAAAAAACCAACAAACACGTATTCATGAAGTTCCAAACAACTATCGCATAAATCATCTGGATACAAAAATATCGATAGCAATTTACTTGAAGGAACATTAGTAAGAGGATATGGTGAGATTGAACCTGATTGCCACATGACACATTGAGTCTGAGATCTGACAGGGACAAGGAAGCCATCACCTTATCAGAAGTCAAACCAATTTCCACCTATGCTTGCCTCCCATTCCCGCCCCCCCCCCAGATATGTCTCAATTCCACATTGAAACATATCTATAATGTGTCATTGGTTACAATCATCTGTTATCCTCAGTGAATGTTGCTGCACTTCAACCCCAGCGAGTTTGCAACAGGAGACATTATCAGACAAACGGAACAACCCTCACTCCTGCTGATAAAATTCCCACAGCTAAGTTGGTCGAGCAAGACTAATGTGCGAATTTATCACCATCTGATCGGCAACATTATGAGATCAACTGTACTGCGTCACATGGCGACGTCAACTTACACTTAACTGATTAGTGAAAACAATGGAAATGCGGCGAATAAAAGGGCGTGTTTGTAATAAAGAAAAGTCACTTTGATGGTCTTGCACAAGGTTATTGTTGTTGCTGAACCGCACTGCACTCCCGTGGCTGTAGTGTGCTGGCTTGTTCAGTCATCCGTCACCAGAAATGAAACACAATGCCCTATGATGTGTGTGCATCAGGGCAGCTTGGGGGTAATTGCAGGTTGACAAGGGTGCCACACACAATGTGACATCAAGCCTTCATTCGTGATTTACCCAGCAGTCTCGTATTGCTTTACATTAATCAGTCCGACATCGCAGCCTTTCAAAGCAGTACAAATATCTGGTAAAGTTGCTGATCAAACTGCAGATAATGTATCGCACATTAGTCTCACTTGACTGGATCAATGGCGGGATTATTATCTGCACTAAGGTTGTTAAGTCCAGACAGACAGTTATTGAGATCCCATTTGTCACAACACGTGCAATC
Organism: Ridgeia piscesae; assembly: GCA_025642075.2. Taxonomy (NCBI): domain Eukaryota; kingdom Metazoa; phylum Annelida; class Polychaeta; order Sabellida; family Siboglinidae; genus Ridgeia; species Ridgeia piscesae. Next base: position 629,619 of record JAODUO010000369.1, read on the forward strand.
ACGTTTATAACTCTAACTTAAGGCATGATTCACAGTAACCATCTTCACTATAATGTCAGCAATATAGCCACACTGCAATTAGGGTCATCCTATGTTTGACAGTGGTGTTTCCAGGCTCCACCAGGTTCGCATTTCTCCCAATTGCTTTTCCCTAACTGGCACGGTCCTGAACTTGCTGTAGGCTGATACCCTTCAGACTCAAGTCCGCAGACACAGAATTCTGCCAGGTCTTCCCTTTGGCCTGCCGACGGGAGCTGTCCCTTCCACCACTGACTTTGTAAAGCCTTATGACAGCCCCAAATTACTTCCATAGATTTAAATTAGAATGCACCTGGTGGGTGAAAACAAAATTAATAATCGCTTCCCTAAATTATTTCACGTATTTAGGCAAGCGATTTTTTGCTTGCCTGGGTTTTTCAAACGTGAAGCGCTGCTGTTTGTTTAATAAAGTGCAATCAAACAAAAATATTTGCTGCAACACCTTTGAATGTGTTCAGATGTTTTCTTGTTTTGTCAACTGAAACATACCCTATATCCAAACCAACAGGCTGTTACTGGTACCTACAGAACTAATACACCAGGTGGCGCCATTATGCAACTCGGGCCGCATGCCATCAACCGCCAGAGTCCCGTTATCTTGTTACGCTGCATTCATTCATTATACCCAGCATTTGTTAACACACACTGTAGATATGCCTTACATTTATAACACTTGGAGTTAAAAAGAATTCAAAGATGAACTGAAAAAGGAAATAAACAGTACACGCATGGCCGCATAAAGAGAGTGATTACATCATAGGCCTGAGTTGCGTATCAGCACACCTAACGTCCTGTAGGTTTCCCACTGCCACTGTTAATGCAAAAATGCGTGGTCTCTGGGCAATTGCTACATACATACATACCTTCACAAGATCTGCCATCACTGCCGAGGGTCAAGCCTTCATGGCAGTGACACGAGAAACTCCCGATGGTGTTTGTGCATTCGTCCTCACAGTAGCCGTTGTTACTGGCGCACTCATTGACATCTGCAGCGAACAGCGACTACTTTGTAACATCAGTAGCAATAGTAATAATAATAACATTTCTGTAATGCCTATATCCGTGACAATGTCAGCTCTCAGGTGCAACAAACAAAATCATTAGCCATAATCATAAATGGAGAAAGGCATATGTCATCATTGTAGCATGGGACCACCGGAAATTTTGCTTGGAAATGCAATTTCAAAATCAAATACATTTTGATTTGTTTATGATTATGAGTATAGCTATAGATTCAGAAGAATTAATTATAATATGGAGTGTTTCAAAATTTGTGTAGCAGCCACAGAGAAATAATGTTTGCTATTATTGAGATTAATGGTAGGAACAAAAACTTGTTTGGAAACAGATGATCCAAGGTTCCTAGGCATATCAGAGAAATGTAGCGGATTAACTATGTAGGTTGGTTACTAAATAAAAAGAGGCACGCTTTGTAATAATAAAAGCATATGCCACATATTTGGGTTGAAATTGATGTAAATCTACATTAATCACGACTCTGTTATGTCTGGTAGGAGAGAGGTGCTCTAATCTGAAAAGCAAACAGTGTTTGGTGTAGACAACAGTCGTTTGTGTGCAAGTGTCCTCAACATACCTTTACAGGTGGTTCCGTTGATAGGAACAATCTTGTCATTGACACCGACAGAAACAGATCACACCAAACTCAGCATAGTAGCGGCAGTAGAAGTTCTCTGTGGAGACAATACACATACATGGTAAACACAGCCCTCACAGACACCTGTCTACAGTGGACACACCTGGCTATAATGAATACATCAGACACCTATCTATAGATCCTATAATGGGCATATGTCTATGATGAACCATTGCCTGTCTAAAATGGACAATAGACACCTGTACAAAATGGACATCTATTTATAATGGATATGGACATGTAATTATAACGGGCACCCATTTATTATGGACACCTGTTTATAATATAAGGGACTAGTATAAAAACAACAATGGACATCTGTTTACATGGGCACCTGTTTATAAAGCATACCTATTAACAACACTGGTTTTCTCACCTAATATTCATGAATGCTTCTGTAGTAAAGCAAATAGATTTGGCAACTCCAAGTACCGACTAACCAGAACATACCGAATAAGTTTACATACTGAATACATTCCGTATGTTTAACAACAGATTCTCATTAATCACGGAGCTCATTGTTTTAGTGAAATGCTCGCCTGATCTTCTAACCACTCCACCACCATATAAATCACCCCTGACCTCGCCAGACAGAGTGAAGACTCACCTGACTGACTGTAACTCTGCGAGACACAGCTCTTGTTGACCAGGGGCTCCACGATGCTTCCCAGTGCTCCGAATGTCTCTGCCCTCAACACTTTCGATGAGTCGCTCGCGATCTGCTCCAGAAGGGATGTGCTAATCTCCGTTGTCACGCCAACTGCCACCAAGGTGATACCGGCGGCCTTCGCAAGGTTGGCCTGTCTGACTGCCTCCGATGGGTTGTCGGGGTTACCGTCGGCGATGATGACGCCCACGTTGATGACGTTGCCCCTGTCGCCGTCGACTGCTTTGAAGATTTCCTGCCTTAGCATCTGAATGCCGATGGCGAGATTCGACGACTGTCCATCAAACTGTATGTTGTCAATGGCTTGGGATAATTCGTCCTGAGTGTAGTGGGCGCTCAGATAGAACTCGACCTTCGCGGTGCTACTGAAGCGAACGAGGCCGACATGGATGGCCGACTGGCCGACGTTGAGGGACTTGATATAGTCCTTGACAAAGGCCTTCAGCGTCGGCCAGTTGTTCCCGACACTGGAGGACGAGTCGAGCACGATACCGATGTCAATAACCTTCTCACATTTCTCTGAAACACGTCCAACATTACTTCCCATCATTGTTAGCTCATCATTCCATAATACCCAAATATATGTGGCCACAGTAACTATCAAACTTGGTTCCCCGAGTTGTCCTCATCCAGAATTAGTGGGTCTGCTACACATTTACCTGGTACAAATATTAAGGTAGTCATTTAGTCACTGATAGCGAATGACCAGTCGAGGATCACCCGATTCATAAATTGTTCCGACAGCAATTTTACTACACTTCAAAGAGATTGTTTGTTTCATCAAGTCAGTGATATTTCAATGAGCATTATCTGATTCTTATGTCTTATAAAGACGATTCACTATTACATTTATAAAACGTTTAGATATGCAACGCTAGTATTGTTTACAAACTGTGTAATCAATCATTGCATGACTGAATATTATTGTCTAGAATGTAGCCAATTACCAGTAAGGTGTCTCATTAGAACTAGTGGAAGAATGACACATTTGAAATTATGTTGGTTGTGTTTACATCAAGGTAATGTCATGTTTTGGTTAACCCAGTAGAATCTTCATCACGCCCTATTGTCATCCATCTATTCTTATTCTAAAAATATATCTTAGACGTTTAAAGTTTACATTGAAATACTGTTGTGAGGCGTGACATAGCATCACATGTATTGTTTATTTAATTAGTAAAATAAATGTATTTATAAATATAAAACTAAAAAGCTGAACATAAAGTAGATAAACGTTGATGGGATACTCACGTGCAGTAGTACCACATGCCTCACTCACGATCATTTTACTGATCAAATTGAGTTCTTCGAATGACGAGACAAAATAATTCAAATCTTTCTTCTGCGGCTCCGACGACATCCCCTTCAATTCATTCTCGTTGATGTTACTTCCAATGCCGATTGAAATGATGTCAATACCAGCAGCTCGTGCACGTTCCGCTTCTGGTATTGTCCTTTCTGGTTTCACCTTCGACTCGCCATCGGTGAGCACGATTGCGATGTTGCGGATACCATTACGATCACCCCGGCCTGACGTATACTGCACGTCTTGCATTTCAATGAGGCCCTGCTGGGTGTTGGTGTCTTGGGACAGGTATTTCATGCCCTCTATGGCAGACACCACATCAGCCTGGGTTGAGTACGTGTTCAGGTAGAACTTGCTCGCGGCACTGTCACCAAAGATGACAAAGCCGACCTGGGTCTGACTACTGGAGGGACCAATTGACATCTGCTTGACCAGGTCCGACATGAACTGGGAATCAGATAATAATAAAATGCAACGTTTTGTACCACACTTCCTGCTCTATTGTATGCTACATCACATACACAAAGCAGATGTATTTTAAAAAGAGATTCATGGGACAATTAAAACAAAAGTAGGAAAATAATCAATCTTAGATTACTTAAATTTCTGCACAAAGGTAATAAACAGGATGCAAACAGAAAAATAAAGGATACAAAGGCAAAATGAAGGCTGTCATTATGATGATTCCTATAAAATAAATTGCCTGTGGACTTGCAAAATATCACAGTTGAAACAAAGCTGTGCAATCCATCTTTGCAATTATAAGAAACAAGTTCACTCTCCCGGCCTCCATGAAAGTGATATAAGCAGTAAATTCCTACAATTCAATTTTTATATAGCACAATATATACTGCTCAAAACACTTCACTCTTCACCCTGACACTATCTCAGTTGCCTTTGGAAAGAGTTCTGCCACACTGAAATTAATGCTCAAAATAACCCCAAGTTGGCTACATTATCTGGTAGTGTAGAAGTCTACAACGTACCTTGAGCATGCGGTCCCAGTTCCCGGGGTCTGCGAAGTTGATGCTGCCTGAGCTGTCAACGACAAACACCAGGTCGATGCCACACGCTGAAAGCAACATAGATTGGCCATTATATGCATGTCAAAGGCTTGGCAAATGATTTGTGTTTTTAGATAAATACCTTACACTCATTACAACAGACATTGATTCTTCATCAAAGAAAAGTCTAAAATACTTTTTTGGGAAACTATTCTGATTCCGTTATGGGGCAATGCTCTAAGCTGAAGATATTTTCATTTATTTCACAACCCAGAGAGAGGGTGGTGTCTGCTCATAAAATGACAACATTGACAGTAATATAAATTTGACTCACTAGATGGAGTTGCCCGCTTGTAGCGCATTCTTCGGTCATTGTGTTCTTGCATGGCGGTTTCCACGGCAGCCCTTCGGACACGTTGCGACGCCCCTAGCAACCAAGAGATTCACATCTGTATGTTACGGCTGATATCATAATTTTAACTGCAGCAATGATGTAGTAATATCTAAATGTTGGATGCACATGTAACTGAATGAATGGTTTGGTGGCTATGTGTAACACAGACGGAAATATTACGATGAAAGTTTGTGTAAAAACACTTCACAAATATCTACCTATTTGATGCGCTTTATATTTTAAAAGTACATTTATGACTGCCCGTTCTCTGCTTGAGCATTTGTTTTTTACACCATTGTCATGGTAAATACTAACATTGTAAACATATTTTCATTCAAAAATAACACATATCAAATGAGCAAGTTACAAATATACATATATAATATATATTTGTGTCAGATTTCATTAAATACAGAGAAACTGCACTAATAAGATCATTCTAGGAACTTGGCCACACTCATCTAAATACCGAGTAATAACCTCCTACACTGTAATAAGACTATTTTCTAACCATGCTGGGGTGACCCCAATCACGAGGTGGCTCTATTACCGAGGTGACCACAAAGCGAGGTTTGGCTGTAAAAGCAGGTGATCTACGCACCTGGGCATTCGAAGCCTGTGTTGACAACCTTGAAGCCACTGTTGCAAGCACAGAAGTAACTGTCGTAGGTGTCAATGCACTTCTGTTGACAGCCGCCATTGTTCGTGATGCATTCATTGACTCCGCTCACTGCAGGTGTAATTACCATGTTCATGTCACGTAAAACATACATTGTATGTACCAAATGAGTTGAGATCTCTCAATAGTTTCGCAACTATAATTAGGTTGAAAATGTAACTTAATTAAACTGTTCAATTATTAAACTGATTTCAAACTTATGCGTGAAACATTTCAACGTATGAAATGTGTGTGTCTGTGTGTGCGTGTATGCATGCATGCATGCATCAGGCCGGTGTGTATGCCTCTGGGTGTGTGTGTGTGTGTGTGTGTGTGTGCGTGTGCGTGTGTGTGCGCCCGCGTGTGCTGGTGCACATGTGCGTGTGTGTGTCTGGTTAGGTGAATATACATGTATAGATATATGCATGCATATACGTATCTCTGTCTATCAACATACATAACTAAATTAAAGAAAAATTATCGAATTATCGAAAAAAATTAATCAAAACAATGCATACCTCCTCCAGAACCTGAAAGAAGTAAAATAACATGGCATCAAGTTATGATAATGGTGACAAGAACTTTAGTTGTCTTTAGATTAGTCTAAGACTGGATAGTCTCCTGCATGTTTTAGATATCCCCAACTACCTCAGATCCTCTGTTTCACAACTTCCTAAAACTTAAAGCTCAGCATCAGCAAACATATATCCTTTCTTTATTTGTAGTTGCACACAAAATCTGGATTCAATTCTGTATCATTATAAAAAATATTTACAGCCACCTTCTGTAAAAGCTTATTTGTTTGAAATCGCATCCCCATCCCTACACCTTGCTCTAATAACTGCATCTGCATGTTCCCATTCACAATGCTGCCTAATGGTGATTGTATGTTGCACTTGTGAGCTGAGGGCCCGAGGACAGAGGCAGTACAACATGCATGCATTCTTTACTCATATGACATGTTTGTTTGTGTTGATATTTAACATATCTATCTCAGTAAGAGTACGGACCATTACTGACCTGGTGTCCCTGCTGGTCCTTGTGGTCCTCTCTCCCCTGCAAACACAGATCACAAACATACAGGACCAGGGACCATCTTCATACTACCCCCCGGTAATAGCATTATGCTAGCAAACATACTATGTACAGGACCGGAAACCAACTTTTTACTAATACCTATTATGAATGAATAATACCTCAATGCAGTGACATCTTAAGTTACATGAAACAATACATCTTTATAATTTGAAAGTAACTATTTACAAATGTTGCAACTAGTTTCGACCATAATAAGGATATGGCCCATTAAAATTACACGTCCACATTTGTGGAAAATGGCCACATGTTTATAGAGAAATAAACAACTGTGACTGGTAGCCAGCACAGAAAGAATTCAGGGTTTCATAAAATATGTAAAGAAATCTTCCCAGATAATTAGACAGGAAATTACAAGTAGTAAAAGGAACTCTCTCACTATAACAAAAGATACAATGACCAACTAAAACTATCCTTATATTGTCATCACATAAAATACCTAAAAACATGGTGTAGAACCACATTTAATCCAATCATTGTCTAGCAAGTGTCAATGTCTGCCTGCCCCTAGATGGCGTTTGTGTAGACTCACCGATACCACGAGGGCCAGTGGCACCCACAGGTCCAGTAGAACCAGTACTGCCGGTCAGCCCCGTTGACCCAAGCGAACCTTTTTGTCCAGCAGGACCCGTCACACCTGTAAAACATTGGTCAGTTCATTTCATGTTCACTTTAACAACCCATGTTTGATCATTAATATTTGAGATGTACACAAAGTAGAAGGTAAATGTTATTACGCACAACGGAGTGCTTTACGCTTCACTCCCTGGTCATCTTAACACCTTTAAAGATTTAAAAAAAAAATTTTTAAGACACTTCTTTCAAAAATTAAATTTATTTATTAAGACTTACGACTAAAAATCCAAATTTTTTAGATTTAAAACATAAAATGATAAACTTCATAATATCTTCAACGCTGTAAAAAAATGCATGGTGGAATTCAGGACCGTTTTATTTTTCATGACTTGGCACATGCATTTTACCTAAGACTAGTAAATAACCACAAAAATATTGCCTGAATAAAAACCCCAGCGTGACTGAATGAGAGAATAATGGACATATACCTGTGCCGCCTCTGACCCCAGTAGGTCCGGGGCGTCCAGATGCCCCTGTGCCCCCTGTGCGACCTGCTGGACCTGTCACCCCTGTGCCACCAGTAACACCAGCTCTTCCATTCGAACCTGAAACAACAAATGTTCTGTCGTCATTTTGATCCCTTCCCAGTTGTCCTGTTACTGACACAGTGCGACTTATCCACAGGACAAACAGTGGCAGTTGTACTGCTAATACCTTATTCCACATGAAATATATCAAATATGGTATGTTGATGAAATATATGTCTGATTAAGTGGCAATTGACCAACATATTTTCTCAGCATGTTTGTTTCTAACTTTATAAAACATTTTAAATGCATGCACTGATGAGAAACCGGGAATTATTTCTTATGGTCTTAGCCTAAAAACAGATGATTCGTGGCATGGACCAGGTCTTACCGTCATTCCCACGTGGACCAGCGCGACCAGTCGCTCCAGTGGATCCTGGTTTCCCAGTGTTTCCTGTAGCTCCGGTCTTTCCAGTAGGACCTCGAGGACCAGGGTCTCCTGGAAATAGACCATAGTATGTGACACTGACTGAAAACATCAGTAGATTAGTTACTCCCAACCTGACATGACCAGTAGACCTAATGGGTTTGTATTTGGTTTACTCACTCTATAGTGATTTTTTTATATTTTCTTAAACAAAAAATTATTTTCAATTCACTCAGCTAAATAATTTCATTGTCAAGTTTGTATCAACCTTAATAGTATATGGTGTAGGTTTTTCTGTTATCGTTGTTTTATTTGCAAGATAAAAGTAGCAGAGAAAGTACTTAAAAAGCAAAATTATCATGTTTTGATATAGTACACATCGAAAGCATGCACGTTTAAAAATAATCCTTTTATTTGCCTCTGCCAATAAGACAACTACCATAATCACTCCCACAAACAGCATATTAATAGTGTTCAGCAATTTATATCACAACTGGGCCATGGTTTATCTGTTGATAATTTGGAACCCTTTGTTACCATATAGCACTTGTGGTCAAACACAGTGGTCAAAATAGCCTTTATATAAATAAATGTTATGAATAAAAATTTATGCAGACCTTCAGTGACCAATAATCTGATTGCAATTAATGTGATAATATCGCATTATGTGTGAAGTGTCAGCCCCTATATATAGTTCTGAATGCCTTGTGCGAAGCCTAACATAAGATGCCAACGCTGCGTGCTGCCTGCACTGTACTGTGTAGAACACATAGTGGAGCACTACAGTTTGTGTTCCTTTCAAAAGAATATCTTAACAATATCATATCTGCATGAGACAGGGATGTGTCAACAATATACTATAATGTCAATAACATTATTTAGATATGTTGTACATTAAAATACATCGCATATTAACCATTTGTATTTGTTATATTATAAAACAGTTACTTTACCTTACTCACTAGGAACATGTGTCCAAGTATATAATTTTTTTTAAATTAAAATTGAATTTATACACTATACACGTCATGCATCAAAACTACAAGGAGCTGCCAGTGGAATTAAAACAAATTATTTATGATCGTGTCGGATGACCGCTTTTTAAATGTGCCTGGTCGCTGCATGACCTTTGACCTCACCTGCACGCCCTGTCTGTCCTGTGCCTCCTCTAGATCCGTCTCTTCCGTCGCGGCCCGTGAATCCAGTTGCTCCCGTATTACCATTTGTTCCCTGGTCGCCACGGAAACCACGCGGTCCAGTTTCACCTGTACCTCCTAGCCTGCCAGTCGCTCCTGCAGACATACGCATTACATGTGAAAATCTGCTTTCTGACTTAATGTGTTGTCACTGTACTTCAGAAACATTATCTGAAGTGATGGGAGAGACCAGGCAAGACTGAATTGGACCAGAGGACTGAATTATAAAGACTGATAAATTTGCATCTAGTAAGTCAGGATATAATGTTGTGGAAGCTCACATATTTTCAAATAAATTTCAGGTTTCACCATTCTAAACTTATTTCATGCTCTGTAGCTGATGCAGCAAAAATTGGTCAAGATGGTGATGAAAACGGTTAGCCAAGAGTGTTGGTCAAGATATATGGTCAAGAGGGTTACATACCTGTTCCTCCTGTGCGTCCATCTCGTCCATCAAAACCTCGACCACCTGTGGCCCCGGGCCGTCCGGCTATACCTGTGGCCCCGGTCCTACCAGATGGGCCAAATGGACCTACATGTGACACATGACAGAGTGAGACATGCGGTCTATGCACATTGCACAACTAGAGTGCACCTGTACGTCTAACTAATAGATATGTAAAAAGATTCACAGGACTGGAGGGTTTATTCTTTCTACTTCTTTTGCACTTAATTTACCTGTAACATTGCCATTGCTATCAACGAGCTTCATCACACTGCCATCTAATGACAATTGTCTGATGAAATTAGATGTTCAAAGTATCCCAAGAAAAGATAAATTAATTGCAAAATAAGTAAACCAAATTTACTAGCTCTACTTAAACATGACATATTTATCTAACCCAACAGACATAATAAAAACAGCATAATAACAGGTTAGTACTACTGTACTTTTTATACATTATAATAACAATATTAAAGATTCCAGGCATTTGTTTCTTCTTCAGCAGCCAATGCCATAACTAACTCAAGGGTCAGTGGGACAGCAATGAGAACCGAACTTGATCATTATCGTAGCAATTCATAAATATTATACAAACCAAATAAACATTATAGACAAACAAAGAAAATCCCAAAGATGAATGTTTTGGTTATAGCACAGTGATGCTAAACTACCAATACAGGGGTGTATTTGGGGGAATTAACAGACAACTGACCTGATGGCCCAGTGTACCCCCGAATGCCTGTAGACCCTGTCCTTCCTAGTCGCCCTTCTCTTCCCGTGGCTCCTGTTTTGCCGAGGCCTCCTTGTAGACCCTGCCGTCCTGTAGCTCCAGTTCGCCCTGAAGACAACACCGGAACAATAAGTCAAACAATCCAGCCTTACACACTGGAGAAGGATAGGGTATTTAACATGGAAACAACTGCCTTCTTTTAGGGCCAATGCATGTAAGAGTTAAAGAAAAAATTACCACTAGCAAAAACAATCAAGAATATTATATTTACCCGAATAACCTTGATGACGATCTATAAATTAAACAGCATGGACATGCCATTATAAAACAAAATCCAGTGTCCCCAATGCCCACTCTACCTCCACAACGTCAGGGTCAAAAAAGTTCTATGACTTTATTGATCAAGCATTGGTGACATGTCCACCAACACAAACATAAATACAAAAGAAACAAATGGAATTATACTTTTTTTAAGATTGTGCAGTGCAGCCAATAATTATGAGAAACTAGATTAAAGCATGGACGCACCTGCAGATCCTGCCCTGCCAGTGGCACCAGTTCTACCCGTTGAGCCATCGAAGCCAGGTCGTCCTGTTGAACCTGTCCCGCCCGTGAATCCAGACGGACCTCGAGGCCCTGAAACACAAACTCTGGTGTCAGTGACATTAAATTTAAAAAAAAGATAAGTGAATTCGTCACAAAAAGAAAAGACATAAAAATAACACAAAGACACTATAAATTATTTACAAAGGTGTCAACAGTTTTGGGTCAGGGATAGATGCTTTTAGGGTTGATCAATGTTGGCACAAATGTGTTACATTTATTTCCCTGAAAAACATTGTTAATTTGTTCTTATCAGCAAAATGTAATTAATGTTGTAACTGAAAACAGTTAACACTAAAAAGTGTGTAACATCTGAATTAATTTAATAGCTTTTTATCTGACTGTAAAGTGAGCCTAAGAATTTGCCAGTAGAATGTAAAATTACCTCACTTAACACTAAAGATGACCAGATTAAAAAACCTATATTGACATATTTATTAATAATTCTGCTATGGTGAATGATAAGTGTTTTTTATCTATTGGCTTTATTATGAAAATCACAGCACACTTTCTATAACATCTTATCTAATTTAACACCTCTTTTACGAGACTATAAAGTGGGCCAAAGAATTTGAAAGTAGAACATAAAATTACCCACTTAACACTACGATGACCAGATATCAAAATGATGACCAGATATCAAAAACTACTTTGACATATCTGATTTATTTATTACTAATTCTGTATTGGTGACTGATAAGCGCAACTGTTTTCAGTTGGCTTTAAGATGAAAATGGTAACACTCTTTGTGGAACATCTTATCTAAATTAATAGCTCTTTTATGTAATGACAAAGCAAGCCAAAGAACTCGTCAGCAGAACCTAACTAAGATGACACGATATCCAAAACTTCTATGACAAACCAGATTCGTTCATTAATGAGATTTGAGATAGGTGGCCTATATAAAGTTCATTTTTCTGCCTTGCTGCAGTCGTAAAGTCCACAGGTGCAGCAATAATGCGCACCACCTATCTGTCATCAGTGACATGGGTCAAATCAGTGATAGCTGTCTCGCATGATGACGCTCATAAAAACTCAATGATGCACTCTCCCATTCATATTGGTCGATCGGCAATAGATTCTAAGACATTATTTTTAGCACGGTGGTCAAAGTCCACATGAATTCTGAGAAGTACAAATCACCCTTACAGATGTGTATCTTCAACAAATATGTGTTTTAAATCAAAGGTGAACATACCTAAGTCAGTGCTGGATAATAACCCATTTTAGGAGTCAAAGGATTGTATCACACATGGCCCCACATATTTAAGATAATGGGGTCAATGTAACATTTTAAAAATCACAGTCATCAGCAATTCACACCTGTTGAAAAAAGTTACAATTACACATTTAAACAGGATCTAAAATGCAATGACAGGTTGAATGCATAAGGCTGGTGTAAGGTACTTGTCTACCAAGACTTAATTTTGGATGCTACAGTGCAAATTTTTGGAAACAATCAAACCAAAGTAACAATGAGGTAGCAGCAGATATTACTAGATGCACAGCACTTTGCTTAGTGTATACTTTTGTAAAGTAATTACACAGTATAAAGGTTATATAAAAATCCCATCCATGAATCCAGTCTTAAACGCGTATTAAAAATGTTTTTTGAAGCTAAATGATAGTGCTTAATTCTGGTTTCTTTGTGCAAGTGGACAACATTTTTCATTTCCTCTGGAGGAAGCATTAAAGCATCAGTCTCCAGGTGATTAATTCCAGGTTTTCAAATTACTATTGTCATCATGTTTGCTCAGATAAAAATGCGCAAAGATATACATCAAATAGAATACATTACAAAATGTAGAAGGAGAAACCCCATTTTGAAGACAATTTACAGATATACTAATACAAATAAAACAATCATGGAAGGATAATGTTTCTGATGTAAGACAGTATCACAGTCGTCATCACTACATGCAGTCACATCACATACACCTGCATTCTGTCCAGTGTCCAACTAAGAAAAGCTGAAAAACTTTCCTTTGAGACAAATTCATGCGTCAGTTTTTGGGTGTATGTTGAAATCCCCCATTCTCTGTTGGTCATTGGTCCAAGAGATCACATGGTGGTCCAAAAGACAAAGAGGTTGTTCACAAGATCAAGTGATGGTCCAAGAGCCCATGTGGTGGTCTGTGAGACCATGTGGTCGTCCAAGAACATGTGGTGGTCTGTGAGACCATGTGGTCGTCCAAGAACATGTGGTGGTCTGTGAGACCATGTGGTCGTCCAAGAACATGTGGTGGTCTGTGAGACCATGTGGTCGTCCAAGAACATGTGGTGGTCTGTGAGACCATGTGGTCGTCCAAGAACATGTGGTGGTCTGTGAGACCATGTGGTCGTCCAAGAACATGTGGTGGTCTGTGAGACCATGTGGTCGTCCAAGAACATGTGGTGGTCTGTGAGACCATGTGGTCGTCCAAGAACATGTGGTGGTCTGTGAGACCATGTGATGGTCCAAGAGACCATGTAACAGTCCAAAAGATCATGTGGTGGTCTAGGTCCAAGACACCATGCGTCCATGAGTTCATGTGGCATTCAAATAGACCAGTAGTGGTCTAAGCGACCATGTGATGGTCCAAGAGTCTACATGGCATCCCAAGAGACCATGTGATGGTCCAAGAGATCATGTCGGGCTCTAAGAGACTACATGATGGTCCAAAAGACCATGTGGTGGTCCAAGAGACCACGTGATGGTCCAAGAGATCTAGGGATGTTCCACTCACCTGACCGCCCTGTAGAGCCCTGTTCTCCCTGCCGCCCCTCGCGTCCAGCCAATCCCGTCGACCCAGTTGACCCAGTGCGACCACTGAACCCTTGTCGCCCCTCACGCCCCGTGGCACCAGCCACACCTGAGGGCAGACAACATACGGTGGTAACACATCCTGCCTTGCGAATGAGGCCAATAGAGAATTAACATCAGTTTCATACTAATACAGACATATCATGATAACTTTATGAACCTACATACACAAACATAGAAGATGAGATCATATATGGTGAAGTGTCTACAAGTCCTTAGGATTGCCCAATGTGCTTTATATATACTGCTTCAGTGCCAGCCGAAACTGCCATGACGTACAAGAAGGATGAAGCCTTTATTTGAGACATGTAAGCCATTCTAAATGTGCATTGATACATATACTTATCGTTCAAATATCACCACTTTTCCACAACGTACATATGATTTTCTATTTAGTTCCAAAAACACATTATGACACAACATACTTTCACAAACAGACTGTCGTCCGACTCGTTTTGTAAGGTAAACGTATGAGATTTAGTGTTTTGGTTACAACTTTATTATCACTGTCAAGTTTAAACACAGATCACAGAGGTATAGTAAAACGAGCAGCTGAACACATCCCTTTTATAATGACATTGTGACATCACTAGAGTGACCACTGACCTGTTGCCCCTGTGCGTCCAGAGATGCCCTGTCGTCCACTTGACCCAGTGTCTCCTCTCAGGCCGCGGGAGCCTGTAGCCCCGGGTCTGCCAGTAGATCCTGTAAGTCCAGTGCGTCCCTGTGGGCCCTCAAAGCCCTGGCGTCCAGTGGCACCTGGGGGGAAACAGTGAGTGAGACAAATGCACAGGTGTCTTACCATTATAGCTACTTCCTATTATAGCTACTTCCTGTTATAGCTACTTTTTATTCCCATTATAACTACTCATTAAGTTTGACAGTTGAACTAGTCCTGTTGTAACTACTTTTTTATTTCTCCATTTCACAATGTAAGGGAGCATTAACTGTTTCAGACAGGTTTGAAACATAGATGACCTAGACCACTGCACCATGTCACTAAACACTTACAAGGATGTAAACACAATTTCGCTCTTTACAATTGATTTCACTCCTTCACAGTGTTCTTGTGTATTGAGAAATGACAACGCCATTTGGTGGTTGGCAGTGGCCTTTTGATTTTTATAAAGGTCTTTAACTTTAACAACACATAATGTGTTTAATGATAGATTTTCCTGAAGTCAACTATGATTACATGATTCACACACTTGACAAGGAGTCATGTTGGGTGGCATCTGGGGAAGAGGTGGAAAAATGTGAGGGGTGGTGTCTATTGAGGGGGTTGCATCTGCTGAGATGGGGGGTGACACCTCCAGTGATCAGGTGGCCTCATGTAAGGAGGTGGCATCAGGTAATGGTCTGGAATCTGGTGACAGTGTGACAAACTGTGACGGGTGTCATCTGGTTAGAGGGTGACACAAGAAGGTGTCCACCAAATGTTGTGTACCTGTGTTCCCGGAGCGTCCAGTGTTCCCCGTTCCTCCTGTTCTCCCGTCACGCCCATCTTGACCCTGTCTTCCAGTTGATCCAGTTCTTCCCGTACGACCGGCCGACCCTGAATACAAAATACAGTGTCTATGACAAACACCAAACATACTTAAACTACACTGTTACATGGCTGTACTGTTTACCATGTGTTGTCATGGTGATTTGTACTTCTTGAGGGCGTGCACTCGACTGAAATTAATATACTTGATCAAAATATCATAGCCATGATGCATAAGTTGATATCTTAAAACATTTTATATGTACGACATTGTGGTTTAAATTTGTTTCGTTATGGTTTCGGTCACATGATCAATTTTTGCCAGCCCCAAAAATCCAGGTGCCTACATGCATGCAAGCCTTAGCTTAGCCACAATTAACCTAACTTATTAGCATTGTCTACCTACATGTACTAGGTTCTCCCTGGGGTGAGTGAGAAGGTTGGCTTCAATGGGACAAAGAATTTAGGCCAAGCAAATTAAACGTTAAGCTGCCAGCGGTTCAGCTGTTTCATGATGACCATGTCGGAGGACACAGCAGACCTACCCTGTAAGCTCAAATGTCTGCCTGTCTAAACTGATATCAGCCATATAACAGGTGGACAAGTCTCTAGATAAAGCTACGGTTGTCTACAATATTGTTCTAAAACTAAGTGAAACAGGATACATCTTGATGTTAACTTCTACTTTATTTGTAATTTGTTTACCTGTAAGTGTTTATCAGTTGTGAAATCATGACAGCCTTGAACCAAAATTCAGAACTACCTTTACAAAGCATATCTCACTATCATTCAATTATCATCTGTTTACTATACAGCTTGTCGGCTAAGTACACCCTTTAAGATCAGGTGTCTGTCATTGCCAGAAGGCATAATGAGTGCATTCAAGTGTAGCTATAGTGCTGTCTGTTGCTCCGACAATTGATAGACAAGTACAACTATTAGGCTGTCATAAAGAGGCGTCTTCACGCCCATATAATATGAGGTCAGCGGATCCTACAGAAACAGTGCTGCCATCTAGTGTAGTACACAGAATCTACTGTAACTGATGATCTAGTTGTTATGATGTCAGGATTGTAAAAATGTGTAGTAGTTTTGTTGTAAGTATAATTTGACAGTATCGTGGCTGTAACAACATAATTTCATTATATAAATATCCTGGTGGTAATAAAAATCCAGGAACACTTTCAGGAGCACCTAGATATTTTGCACTGTAGTATTCTTAGTAAGATGACACCAAGCTATATTTTATACATTAGGGCACTCATTTCTTTTTAGCAGTAAATATATTTTTTTCTACAGCTCCATTCCAATTTCTTTGTCCTCTTATTTTATTGCCAAAATAACAATACCATTCTTTCCTACTCTTAACAACGTAGTCAGTGTGACAATGTGTGTTATTTAGGTGGTCTCTGTAGGTTTTGTTAACATACATATACAATATGCATAGATAAAAAACATACCTACATGCTATCAGAAACATTTGTGAAATAAATGTACCCATGCATTATAACAACAGAATATCTTTCCATCCCTGCCCACAAAAGGTTCCATTCCGCTATTACAAGTTTTAGTGAACATCAACGAAAGCAGGTTTTAAATTAAGAAGATAAACACCAGAATGTCCTTTGTAAGTGACACCCTCAAGCTAAGAGCAATATAACGTACCTGTTGCTCCCGTATTTCCGCGGAAACCCTGATCGCCCTTGTCACCCTGTCGCCCTGTTGCTCCAGTACTTCCTGTGCGACCATTGGCTCCAGCAAACCCTCGGTCTCCTCTGAGACCAGTGGAACCTGCAGTCAATAGTAGGGGTGAGACCATGCCATTCTAGCTGAACCTAACCAATTGCCCGTGGGCCATTTAATGGCAGAATTTCTTTTAAATGAAATATGATTTCATATATTATTTGCGGAAAATTTATGAAGACAGTATTTTCTTTAAAATTCACCCACCTATTTTATGGCATTTAGGTGACATATTTTGCTATTCTGCCAAAATAGTAACTCTGCAAATATTCGTGTGACTATATATATATATATATTAGTGCTGCCTTTCGAAATATCTAGTGCAGTAGTATATTCAGCAGTCACTGTACCAAATAGTACATTGGAAAAGTGCTCGAAAACATTTACATTATCCGACTGCACCCAATGATTACATTGGACAGACTCTATGTGTGGTCAACTGGCAATAGCAAGTCAGTAAATGTAAAGGTACAACTGTGATATGACAAATTTGCACAAATTCATAGTCATAAATTTATTACTACCATACAGATCTATTATTATTTAATAATTGGGCATAATGGGCACGATTGTCTGTATGACACTGCGTGCATGTGTATACAGGCGCATGTGTCTGCGACCCCCACAAACAAGTGACAAGGTGTCTACATGTCCTCCCACCCACCTGTGCCACCTGTCCGTCCCTGTCTGCCGTCCTGGCCAGGTAACCCATTGTTGCCTTTACTGCCTGTTGCTCCAGTAAGTCCTGTGTTGCCATCAAAGCCCCTGGAGCCCTGGGGCCCTCCTGGGCCAGTCGCTCCAGTCCTACCAGCCGTGCCTGTCACCAAACAGTGTAGTCATTTACTGGTCTTCATAAAATACTCACGTCAGGTACATACTCATAACTGTAATTAGTTTTCCTGTGAATATACCACCTTAACATATTACTGTTGTAATAGCATCATACTTTCATAACTGAGAAGTGTCAAAGCTATCATAAAAATGATAATTATTACTCAATGTACATACATCAACTGCTTATTTAGATTACCTCAAATTTTTTTTTATGAAACATCGACATTTGAGATGGTTCTTAGTTCTCTATTTCCCAAAGAACAATTGAACTGTTTTACTTAAATATTGTACACCTTATCAATACTATATATGTTATTCTGACATTTAATTCAATGTAACTAGGTAGAAGTATATCCAACAATGCTGAGAAAATGTTTCAACGGACAAATTAAGTTAAAAACGAATGATTATAAACACCCTGTAAACCCTAAACAATCTACTATAAGCTCAACCACCTGTCATCAGTAAACTGGACGCAGCCTCCTACATGTTGTACACACCTGTGGCACCTGTCCTTCCTGCTGTTCCTGTGGCTCCCGTTCTCCCGGCTCTCCCGTCAAATCCACGGGAACCTGTAGCTCCCGTTCTACCTGGTCCACCTGGGTTCCCTGTCGCGCCGCTACGTCCTGTTGATCCTGTACTTCCCGAAAATCCCCGGTCACCACGGGACCCCGGGGAACCCGATGACCCAGTGCTTCCTGTCTGACCCTTTGAACCACCCGGGCCAACCCTGCCTGGAAACAAGGTAATTATTTTTGTATTTACCTGTTATTATTACCATTAGTTTAAGTCTCTTGCAAAGTATTCCGTCGATCACAAATCCTGTTCAGTGATGTCACTATAGTGTAGTGCATGAATAGATTAATGTACGGGCAGCTGGTTCAGTACGAGGCTCTTAAAACCAATCATCAACCACCGTCAGTGCCACTGAGCTTAGATGACAGATAGTGTGGTCATTTAGAGAATTACTCGAAACTGATACCAACCTAGAACAGAATTGCAAAAGCTGTTTTTAAATATTGTTTTTTCTGGAACTCTGCATATGAACTGTCACATATAAACATTAATATGTTGTATAAAAGATGGTGATATTTGTTTTTACAAACAATTGTATTTTCACACTTAATGAAACATATATTCCATCAAAACAGTGAACAGTTCTGAACAAATTCAAATGAGACAACTACTATGGATTGTAGACTAGATATTAGAAAATTTTCATTTTCACAAAGAACAGTAAACGAATGGAACATATTATCAGCTGATTGTGTAGGTGCTAGTAGTGTTAATATATTTAAAAATAAAATCGACATATACCTAAGACAGGCGGGGTATACTTAGATAGATAGGTTGGACTCTCGATAAGCCAAATGGCTTCCTAGTCCACCTGCCATCTAGAGTTGAATCTCTAGGTGGCAATCTTGTTAAATCTTGTTAAATTAGTGATGTTATCAATACTATTACTACATAAATACATGTGTGTGTGTGTGTGTGTGTGTGTGCGTGTGTGCGTGCGTGCGTGCGTGCGTGCGTGCGTGCGTGCGTGCGTGCGTGCGTGTGCATGCATGTGTGTTTGTGTGTTATAAAACAGTTTATAATAAATATTCAAATAACATTCATCAGAGTAAAAGATAAAACGAAATTAGTTGAAGAGATACTTTACATCTACACAAAATGACTAGTAAAAGAGTGAGTTTGGGTAGTTGAGGTGTTCACTCAGTGACCTACCAGTGGCTCCCGTCCGTCCACTCAACCCAGTGGCTCCATCCAACCCATGATTTCCCTGTGTGCCCGTTGCTCCAGGGCGACCTGTGGCGCCCGTCCTCCCAAGTCCTCCCTGTCGACCTGTCGCTCCGGTGAAGCCCTTAGACCCTGTCGCTCCTGAATCAACGACAAGTGCATGCGAGTTATTTTATAACACAACAACACATAACACTGATCACCTACAAATGCAACACTATAAACGCAGCTGACATATTTGTAATTATTTGAATTGGTGTTGCATATTTAACTTTTTTAACCTATTTTTTATTTATAACCGATTTCTAAACTGAATAAAATTAAAAAAACTGATAGAACTATAATGGATTATACCTTTAAAATATTTGTAGAAAAACAGTGGGTTATTGTTGTTTAACAAATGTCAAATATTTATTTTGAGTTTCCTGCATAATTTTGTAAGGGAAACGTAGTCATTAATGGTTATTATGAACTTCTGATTAACTTTGATTCTCTTTGTCAATCCCTGATGCCAGCAATAAAAACTCTTCCAACATACTGCTTGTCCCATGAGTTGACGGATTCAACATATCAGCTGTGCTGTGTCAACGATGTTTATATAAGTAACATGTGCATTACATCATTACTCTGGCATCACATCACGTCTGCTAAATCAACATTTCTGCATATAATTTTTGCCTTATTTTATTATTTTGAGATGTATACAATGGAACATTGGAATGCTCCACGTGCTGGAATCCATTTTTAAAGGCTTGATGGACATATTTGCATGGGAATGGTTATGGTTAGATGTATATGTCAGCTAGGAGCTACACTGAGTTTGTGACTTACCCGTTCCACCAGTGCGGCCAGTCCTACCCTCTGGTCCAGCGTCACCCCGTCCTCCTTGTTGCCCAGGCTGGCCAGTTGCCCCTGTCTTACCACCTGGACCACTTCTACCTGTATAACACAAGTGCACCTGTTTGGGACATCCTTGCAAAAGACAGGTGCAGATAGATCACACCCTATCCCAGACAGACTGAGTCTATGCAAGTAGAGAATGTTTACAGCTGTATTTTGTCCTGTATCTACCTGTGATGTCAGATTCATGGCAATGTCAAAAATGTCATTGCCTTATATTGGAGGACAATGACTGGCTGAACCATAACTTCACCATTTTACAAGGCACTCTGCAATCTGTGCTTAGAATGGTATAATCAGTAGGTGCTACTGATTACAAATGTATGAGACCCTCCGAAAGTATCCATGTGCGGGGGGGGGGTGCTACTGATTACAAATGTATGAGACCCTCTAAAGTATCCATGTGCGGGGGGGGTAGGGGTGCTACTGATTACAAATGTATGAGACCCTCCTAAAGTATCCATTCGCCAACTGAAAATGTCAACATCTTGTGACTTTACAACCAAAGTGGTACATATTAACAGTATTTCACAACCTTTTAACTTAACAACAAACAAAATTTCAAATTTTTTTGATTAACACCCAACTCAATTTCACAATTTTGTGACTTAACACAACTCAATTTCACAACTTTATAACTTAACACCCAACTCAATTTCACAAATTTGTGACGTAATACCCACTTTGTTGTAGGTCACATGTTGCTACAATTCCAGCTATGCCCACACAAAGTGATGGAAGAGAACTTGCCTGTGGCTCCAGTCCGCCCTGGTCCGCCGTCCCTTCCGTCAGTGCCAGGACGTCCACCGCTTCCTGTGGCGCCTGTCTTGCCGTCACGTCCATCACGACCTTCGAACCCTTGTGGACCTTGTGTGCCTGAAGGTGGTGCCACAAACACATTACAAGTGAGAGACTTAGTTGTTGCGAGGATTTTCTTACCATTAGTAGTTAAACCTCTGGAAAATTATCCTGGACAAATGATTATATATTTCATTGATGCGTTTGCCTCCCAGGTGTTAATTTTTGTTTTGGCGGTTATTTTTTAGGAGGTATATAATGGACAAATGTTTAGCCTGTTTTAGTACATTTTATACAGCAGCTAATAACACTGTTGTGGAATACATGAACTAAGAAATTGTGAGCCTGTGATTTCCTTATTTTTAAGTAATTAATTTAGTAATTTATTTATTGAATTTATTCAACTTATTCTAACTTTGTTTTAACTACTTTTTATTAACATCTTAAAATGATATTCTTTTATATTACATTTTTAGTTATTACTGCATGTATATTGATTTTATGTTGAGACAAGTTAATGTAAATAATCATATATAAAAGTCATGTCAGCAGTAATATCTGTGCCCAATGTGGGAGCACCGACCTGTTGCTCCAGTCCTGCCTAGCGGCCCTGCTCCTCCGGTTGCTCCTGTGCGGCCATTGAAGCCAGTTGCTCCGGTCCGCCCATTCACTCCGTCTCTCCCTCTGGTTCCTGCACAAGACATTGCAACATTCCCCAGTGTGAAATGAAGATCACTCAACATTAGTTCTCAGCCATAATTATGTCTAAAATAGGTTGACTTCCTCTAGTTTCTAGCTAGTCTAACAATCTAGTCTCTGGGAACCTATAAACCTCAATGGTACTTTACAGTGCTAATATTAAACATGATTCGAGGGCAGACTGCCTACAAAATATTTATTACAGTGTTATGACAATAACATTAAAACGAGAAACAGCCAGCCTTCACTTAAGAAGCCTTCAGGCTGAGCTTAAGTTCTGCATTTGGAGTGCTTAAGTTGTGCTAACCCGTTGCTCCAGTCCTTCCTGCTTGGCCATCCCGGCCTGACAAACCCTGCCGTCCAGTGGCTCCCGTTGTTCCTGGGAAACCTTGTCTTCCGGATGTTCCTGTCGATCCTGTTCTGCCGCCGACACCTGGTGGCAGATAAATATATCAAAATGGTGTATTGTGCAGCCTCATTATTTATATGATGTATCTGAAACATCTGGACTTCACCTTTAACTTGGTGTATTCATTAGGTACTATTCTGCATGAGACAACTTATATTCTTGACTAAAATGATCATGATCATGATCATGATCATGATCATGATGAACATGAAGTTGACTGATGATCATTAATGGAAGAAGAACAGTGTAATGTGATGGAAATAACCAGATATTTGTAGAATAAGAACATTGCACAGAGCACATATATTATTAAATTAAGACATTTCTTGACTTGCTCACACATTCTGCCAAACACAGCAGTTATCATTTTTCTGAACATGTTTCACTGTCCTCCTGCCTGGTTTTCTATTTGACATTTTGTCCATTTTATGCTGTATTCATTAAACAAGACTAATTATGACGGGAAAATAAAACTTATCGTGAGGGAAGCTCATAACAATATTTATTATTCAAACCAACAAATGCCTCGAACGTCTTCAGCACATCGCAGAGTTATCACCATTAAATACTAGATGTAATCAACTGCCATCTTTGCAGTTAAAATGACGAAAAAGGGTTATTTAACCACATAACCTACCTGTGCTGCCAGTACGTCCATCCCGCCCTGCTCTCCCTGTTGCTCCAGTACGTCCATTTCGGCCAGCTGTACCAGTTGCTCCGGCTAAACCAGTGGATCCAGTCTGACCACGGCTACCTTGTGACCCGTCAAATCCACGCTGTCCTGTTGAACCTGGGGAAAGAGATGGGGATGTTTGTACCAGGGACTATATCAATGTTATCAAAAATATGGGGACACACAGGGCTTAAGGTTTGTATTATAGCTTCAAGTGTTTAAATTGGTCACGTAAGTAGTGGCAACCTGTCAATTGAAGAGGGAATCAGACCCAGAGAATGGTGTTTTTGTCAGTTGCAAATATCTACTACATTTGTATATTATACACACATACATATATCAATATACACTGTACATGTGCATATTTATGCTCCTTTTATGCTTACATATAGTGAACATGTTCAAAACTTTTTACACCGTATCACACAAGATATTTAGGATCACACACATCATGCACATTAAGGTACAGTTTTACTTTGAACCCTGCCAGTTTTACTTCAAACTTTATCAACAATTGCACTACCAGTGACAGGGAAGACATTTACACTTCTCAACCAAACATTGTCCAGGGCATTCCAAGTAACAATGCAACAACTATATATTTGAATGTTGCCCAATACTGATCTTCTGGGTTGATGAGGGTAATTACTCCATCACTTACCTGTTCTCCCCGCAGTGCCAGTACTTCCAGTTCTTCCCACAGCTCCCGCTGACCCGGTACTGCCCTTTGTCCCAGTCGCTCCAGTCCTTCCTGTTCTCCCTTCAACCCCAGTTGCTCCAGTGTTGCCCTGTCGTCCTCCAGTACCCTGACTTCCTGCTCGCCCTGTAGCTCCAGTCCGACCGTCCACTCCGTCCCGGCCACTGCGTCCAGTCGCACCTGTTGCCAAGGATACGGGTCAATGACACCGACCACTACTGGTCAGCCACAACACATAATTTGTGAAACCATTAATATGTTGAGTTAGTTTAATCCAATTCCTGCTCACATTGTAACATTAACAAATATATGTGAGATTTCAGTTGCGTATAAAAATGGCAAAATATTTAGTGTCAATAAATATTTAAAGTCATTTTCCAATATTTTGTTTATCTACTTTGTTATAAACAATTTGTTATTTACATGTTAGGTTATTCTTGCACCTATTTCTAAATATTACAAGTCTAATTTTATAATATTATTTTAGGAATTTTCATAAATGAAACACATGTCGACACACTTACTACACAGTACACTAATACTAGGTGACTACACTAAAGATCTTGCACCAAAAGGTGACTTTAGAGAATATATGTCCAGTCTATGCTCACCTGTTGAGCCTGTGTTTCCCTTGGTTCCCGCGGTTCCTTCCGATCCAATCGCCCCATCAATACCAGCAGGACCACGTTGCCCTGTGGCTCCCGTCAGCCCAGGGCGACCCAGTCCCCCTGTTGCTCCAGTCCGCCCACTACGCCCCGTTGCACCTGTTCGCCCTAACCCTCCTCTTGCTCCAGTAGCCCCTGTGCCACCAGTGGTGCCAGCGAATCCTTGTGTTCCTGTAAGATCACTGTGGGTGATATTCGTTCCTAATCTGACAACTATCACAATGACTATTGTTCTACTATGATTAACAACACACATCTGTTCCACTTAAAAACATTTGTAAGCTCTTTTTTGATAGATTTATATCTAAAACAGAGTTGTCAACATTCAAAATTGTTTTAACACATTGCATATATATATATATATATATATATATATATATATATGAAAAAATGATGCATTGTATATATTCCCACATGTCTACGTTTACACTTTTTGTTTATACTTATGGAAATTGTCATGAGCAAAGAATAAAATACGATTGACAGTGTTAAACCTTCCATGGGTAGAGTATACACATCATGCAATAACACCATACATATCATGCAAGAATAAAAACATAAAATATGTTCAAAAGTCAAAATAAAAATATAAACACATGCATTCATGCATTAACAGAACTAGAACAACATGTTTAAAAAGTCAAGTAAATATGAAATGAAATAATTATGAAATATTGTGTAAAGTGAATATCTAGAAAAATGAGAATTAACCCCAGTGTGAAAACGGATTAGTAACAAAACAGATGTTAATAAATTTGTATTTTTAAACATGACATACGTAAGCAGAAATATTATATAATATATGCGCTATTACATAAATAAACACACATTGGTTAAATAAACAGTGATAAAATTAGTAGAACATGACTTATTATGAATAACAAATTAACATATTGTCTGGTTGTCAGTAAGAATGTACTGTTAAATCCAAGTACTGGAACCATGCAAGCTCTGGCAAATCTCATGTGATGTCTAGCGCAGACTGACCTGTAGCGCCCGTGTTGCCATTGATTCCCTTCTGTCCAGTGGCCCCTGTCCTGCCCAATCGCCCGGCTTGACCAGTCGCCCCAGTCACTCCGTTACGTCCATCCGTACCATCATTACCTGAAAGGTAAAAGGTCACACTGCACTCAACATCCACTATGTGGTTCAGTGGTTGTTTTGTTTTGTAACTGACAATGAAATTATCTATAACCATCATCCACATTTATGCTAGCCCGACAAGAAAGGAATGGTGTTGTTACGGGATATTCATAACCTAGTACGTCTAAAACTGAAAATATATGAATTTTCTTTGACAAATTCAATACAAATTAATAAAGAATTATGTCAAACATACTGCTTAGTGATACCCTATCCATAAATTTTTGTTAAATAACAGTCTACAGGACATAGCTATAAGCCTAGATTGGTGAACAAATCCTCGTTAACACTGTTCCAGCGTCTCACGACAATAAAAGGCCATAAAACGCAGGATGTAATTAAAGAACTTTTAAGACATTCGGACACAATAATGGTGACATACCCTCCGTGACATATTTAAACGCATGACATCTCAGAATGTGGCACAACAAGACTGCCTCTTACCAATGTTTCTCAGCGAGACTTACCCTTGATTCCCTGGATGCCTCTTGTCCCAGTAGCCCCTGTACGGCCATTTGACCCTGGTCTACCAGTCGACCCAGTACCACCTGTTCGACCAAACCCTCCAGTCGCCCCTGAAACAAATCACAAGCACTTCAGAATATGTTGACTTCATTGTGTGGATTTTTCAGACCTCGGTGAAAACAGATTTAATTAATACTCTCTTTGATCATGAACTTTTGCAGCCATCTTACATTTATTTATTTTCATCTTATTATCTTTCAAGATTTTTCTTGACGTCATCCCACAATCTTAATTATAGTCTTTGTTTTCTCATTTTACTGCTAATAATAATCACATATATCAACTACAGTCTACAGCCGGGTACTCAATCACACATCTGAGTGAACTAGAGCAATGTGGAACAAAATGAAATGGCAGCAAGAGGATTCAGACTCGGGAATGTTTCAACTACCCAGGCAGGAGTCGGATGTTCTATCCACTGTGCCTATGCACCCTACAGATGTGAGGGATTCTTCCCTACCTGTGGATCCAGGTCTTCCCTCTGCTCCATCCCTTCCTGCACGACCCGTCTGGCCAGTGCCGCCATCCCGTCCTGTCGATCCTGTTCTTCCCGTCCGACCGGTGCTGCCTTCCCTTCCTATGCGGGCAGGGAGAGGGACATGAATGGGCAGCAGATTTGTGAACCGAATTGCTACTAATTAGAACCTCAGTTTACCGTCACCTCTGTAATGCAGCCACCTCTCAATTGAGGCCACCATTCGACAGTGCCAAATTATTTTTGTAAAAGTAAAGTGCAGAAGTTAGTCCTGCTGATAGGGTCACCTTGCAATTCAGGCCACTTTTGTAAAGTCGTAAGGGATTAAATAAAGTATGCTTATTCTTTGCATTATTACTGATTCAGTAAAGCTGATGATTCATTATGAAAAGCTGTATACTATTACATAATACGTGAGTCTTTATCACGTGTTCCCAATGAGCACAGATACAATTGTGTCTACACAACTGTTGTACAACTGTATGTACAAAGTGTACACACCTGTAGAACCGGTGGATCCTGCACGTCCATCGAGCCCATTGCGCCCAGTGGCGCCCGTCCGGCCAACTTGACCATCTCGTCCATCATTTCCCTTTCCGCCGGTTGCACCTATAAACACCACGTCCACGGTCTGGTCAAGCATAATGAGTCAGCATATGTGCACAATCACATCTACAGATGTGATGTGCTAAGAAAAAAGACAGTTTGATTTGAATCACTATTTGATAGGCTAATAAAATATTGGAAATTAATTGGTCTGCCTGTGTACCACAGTCTATGTGTCCCTTAGCCCTTATCATTGGCCCTGTGTCCATTGGCTCTTGGCCTGAGTCCCTTAGCCCGTCGGCACCTGTTCCTTGGCACATGTCCCATAGTGCTGTGTCCCCAGCCCCATGTCCATTGGTCGCGTCTACTGGCCCATGTCCCTTGAGCTGTGTCCGTTAACCCATATCCATTGGCCCATGTCCCTTGAGCTGTGTCCGTTAACCCATATCCATTGGCCCATGTCCCTTGACCTGTGTCCATCAACTCATATCCATTGGCCCATATCCCTTGACCTGTGTCCATCAACTCATATCCATTGGCCCATATCCCTTGACCTGTGTCCATCAACTCATATCCATTGGCCCATATCCCTTGACCTGTGTCCATCAACTCATATCCATTGGCCCATGTCCCTTGACCTGTGTCCATCAACTCATATCCATTGGCCCATGTCCCTTGACCTGTGTCCATCAACTCATATCCATTGGCCCATGTCCCTTGACCTGTGTCCATCAACTCATATCCTTTGGCCCATGTCCCTTGACCTGTGTCCATCAACTCATATCCATTGGCCCACGTCCCTTGACCTGTGTCCATCAACTCATATCCATTGGCCCATGTCCCTTGACCTGTGTCTATCAACTCATATCCATTGGCCCACGTCCCTTGACCTGTGTCCATCAACTCATATCCATTGGCCCATGTCCCTTGAC
This sequence comes from Ridgeia piscesae, assembly GCA_025642075.2. Taxonomy (NCBI): domain Eukaryota; kingdom Metazoa; phylum Annelida; class Polychaeta; order Sabellida; family Siboglinidae; genus Ridgeia; species Ridgeia piscesae. Next base: position 658,008 of record JAODUO010000369.1, read on the forward strand.
CTGTGTCCATCAACTCATATCCATTGGCCCACGTCCCTTGACCTGTGTCCATCAACTCATATCCATTGGCCCATGTCCCTTGTCTACTGGCCCATGTCCCATGTGTATTGGCCCAAGTCCATGAACCTATTGCCACATGCCCTGTAACCCTTGGTCCGTGTCCAGTGGCACATGTCTCTTTGCTCGTGTCCCTGTCCGTCCCTGTCCCTGTCCCTGTCCCTGTCCCTGTCCCTGTCCCTGTCCCTGTCCCTGTCCCTGTCCCCGGGCTGGTGTCACTCACCTGTGCGACCTGCTGTGCCTGTGGCTCCTGCCAGTCCAGTGCGGCCAGTTGCCCCCGTCCAACCATTGCGTCCAGCCAGACCAGTGGCCCCAGTGCGGCCACCAAGTCCAGTAGATCCTGCAACCAAATGGTCAACACTTCACACCTGTATCACCTGTACCAGCGATAAACAATCTTTGACTATTATTATCATTAATATTTAACTTTACTACTGTTTATATCTTTTTTTGTTTTGTTTATTATTTAAAAAAATACTTTAAAAATAATAACCTAATAATGACAACTTTATTCAAACACTAAAATAAAACTCCTTTCAGCAGTGTTTACAAACAATAAATAAATACACTGAAGAAAAAATTATATTAAAAATAAACAACAAAATAACATTATGTTACAAAGTGTGGCTGATTTGAAGATAAATGTCTTGGATTTCAGGAGTGTGACGTTACGAGTGGACATACCTGTTCTGCCAGCAGCACCGTCACGCCCTGTGGCCCCGGTGCGGCCCGCCACTCCGTCTTGACCCTTGCTGCCTGTAGCCCCAGTGACTCCGGCCCGGCCCTTAGTTCCTGCACAACGAGGAAGCAATGTGCTGACAATGCAGTGCTTTCAATACTTCCAGCATGTCTCATACCAGGTACACATTTCTATGATATTACCAATACAAACTGTTTTGGAACTGGATGTATGTTTTACTAATTGAGCATGCTGCTGTGGGTCATCTTTCAAATCATACGTTGCTACCCGCTTACTGAACTACTCAAACATTTGCCAGAGGAATACCTGCAACACGAATATCAGTCTTATGAAAATCATATTAAGTAATACATAAAAATCAAGGAAGATATCCTCATTTTAATGATCAACAGAATTTATCAGTTTTCTGTAAACGAAGAAATGTGATACGAAAAACAAAAGTGGGAGGCATAAAAATAAGTTTTAACAAGAAACTTGTGAGGAGTTGACAACAAGTTGGATATGTGGAGGAAGTGGGAAACGAATAATTTTTTGGTAAAGAAACAGATTCTGTAGGAGCTGAGGCTGACCTACATTACACTGAGGCACTGTGTAAAGAGAGATTTGGAGATGAGTGGAGAGGGTGAGTGAAAATAATAACAATAATAATTGTAAAACGAGTCTATAGTGCCTATATCCTTAAAATGTTGGCTAGTCATACCCAGGGACATGCAAAAGTTGTCATTGGAGCACGGAACCGCCAACAAATTATGATTGAAAAGCAACTTAAAACAAACATGCATTCATTTTGTATGAAGTGTCTAATAGTTTCAGAAATTTAATCCTAGTAGGGAGTTGATTCGAGAGAGGAGAGACAAGAGACAGACACTTGAGACAGCAGTGTAGAATAGTGGTGGGGAGAAAAAGAACACAATACCCGTGGACTGGCATCAACATCAGCCTCACCCTGGACATAGAGGGAAAGAAGATCAAGTGACCAACAAACCTGTAGCGCCAGTACGTCCAAGGTTGCCCTGACTCCCAGTCGCCCCGGTTCTGCCTGTTCGCCCTGCAGAGCCAGTGCTTCCAGTCTGACCCCTCGCACCTGGTCGCCCAGTACTGCCCTCGTTGCCCTGTCGCCCTAGCGCACCTAGGATACACAGCAAGAGGTTCACAGATTACTGTAACAACCCTTAATCACCTCATTAAAGTAAAAGTATGATATCATTAAGGTAAAAGGTAATGTCACTCGTGTGTAAGGACAGCTCACAGCACCGCCATGGCAGACCTGTTCAATCAAACACACTCTTGCCATGCTGCAGGTAATGCTTGAAGATTATTCATATACAAACATCCACTGTTTTATCCTCTATTTACAGAATCATGACAAACAACCGGTGATCTAAGTTAGCAGCCTAAACCAAGCTAAGTCTGTATCGATTAAAACAATTTTCTGGTGAGATTTTGTATTTGACTGATAACAAATGAACGAGTTTAAATAAAATGTATGTAAATATGGAAAAATATACATTTTAAAAAGATAACATATCAAACCTTGGGATCTATAACCAAACACTATGGTCTGACGTGGTGGGCATGCAGGCTACATGTTACTTCATCATGGGCACAAATATGAATGCAAAGGCTTTGGTATATTGCCTTAACATCAGTATGCCATAACTTTGGTGGCATATCGTGCTGCCACCTAGGTACATACCAGTGGCTCCCGTAAGACCAGTTGGACCCGTCATTCCTGAAGCTCCTGTCCTTCCAGCGGGTCCGGTGACACCTGCAAAAGGACCATTTATGTTAATGGACCTTTAACAATAGAAGACCATTCATATTTTATATAGGATCACTGACATTAACAGAACTGTTCACATTAATGGACTGTTAACATTAGTTAACAATTGACATTAGTTAACAATTGACATTAGTTAACAATTGACATTAGTTAACAATTGACATTAGTTAACAATTAACATTAGTTAACAATTAACATTAGTTAACAATTAACATTAGAGGATCATTTTATTTTAAAATTGTCTTTCTCTTACGTAATGTGTATGATGACTGTTTTATTGAGGTGATGTTCTTCGTGTTGTGTACGCATGTTTGCATATAAGCCAGCATACAAATAGAGTGTACAGAGATTTAGCTGTTGAGATCCACCTACCTGTTCCTCCAGTCCTGCCTTGGTTTCCCGTTGCTCCCGTTCCACCTGTCATCCCGTCCTGTCCTGCTGGGCCGCTGTTTCCCTGGGGACCCTTTGATCCAGTGAATCCTGTCCGACCCTGCTGCCCTGTCGCTCCCTTGTTACCTACAAACGGGTTGCGATAGGAAATAAACTTTGAAGGCCTGTGGCTCTCTGATTATCTACAGATGAGCGGAAAATAAAAAATAAACTCCTGGACATAAAATGCCAACTTTCATTCATTCAAAGTGATGATTATAATTTGATATATATTTAATATTGTTAATTTATGTTTTCACAGCTAAAATAATAAATTTAATTAAAAACGATAGAACTAAAATTATACACAGAAAAATACAAGTTTAGGTGTGTAACCCAATGTTTTTTATTTTGTTGTATCCGACCCATTTCTTTAGGATTCGATACACACATATACACTCACACACATAAACATACACACACATACATCCTTCAAATGATGGGCCATAAATAATATGCTTTGTACCGGTCAATCCTTGTCGTCCAGTCGCTCCGTTCTGACCAGTAGCGCCTGTGTTTCCTAGACGACCCTGGACACCTGTGGAACCAGTCCTTCCTCCAGGTCCGATCACTCCTGAGAAAATAGAAACCAGATTATTCACAACAAAAATAGACACAAACAAGTGAATATTGTCTCATCAATCCATATAATAATTGTTCAAATTGTTAGTTAATTAACATATCAATAGTAATCATACTAAGTTAGGCAATCAACAAAAACAGTAAGTTCTTCTGCAGGTAAGTTCTTATACAGCTTACGTAACACAGCCTATGAAGGTACAACCTCTAGTAGTTGAAACATTACCTGTGCCTCCAGTTCTTCCCTGGGGACCTGTTTGCCCAGTGCCACCTGTCATTCCCAATGCTCCCTGGGGACCAGATGCTCCAGTACTTCCTTTGTCGCCCTGACGACCCGTCAAACCTGCAAAATGACATCAATCAGCTCAGCTGTCATAGACCGTTTTAGAAGACAAAAAGGAACTTTTTACATATATCTAATGGGATGAGTTAACTTCTTAGTGGTTCTTCCATCACCATTATCCCTCACTGGGTCAGCTTGAAGTAGTGTAGGAGTTGTCACCACTTGTTCCAGTCTTTCATGTCCTCTTCATTGAGCTTGCTCAACTCCATGTCCTTCTTCACTCTGTCCTTCCATCTTCTGGCTGGTCTTACTCCCTTTCCTCTTCCTCCCTTTCCTCTTCCCAGGGACTCGCACGTCTGCTGCTGTTCTCAGGTAGTTTTTCTTTCTCGTGTGTTATGCAAAAGCCAGGCATCTCTCAACTTCTCTTTTATAATTCTTATTACAGTGTCAATTACACTGCCCACACTTATGGCATACAATGAGACGAATGGCTAACACGAAAACAGAAAAGCATGCCGAAACTTCATATAAACAATAAAGATAAATTATATCATATAAACAATAAAGATAAATTATTATCTAGCACAATAACCAGTCCTCAGGGTTGCTCAGAGTGGTTTACATTTCACCCTTCTTGCAGACCTGACCACCTAACAACCACTTCAACTTACCTGGGAAGCATTCAGCTATGTTGTTATTTACTGCACAAAGACTGCCCATTCATTTATATCTATCGAGTTCAATAGCTAGGTCAGGCAATCAGGTGGGGTGAACAAAATTGACTGAACTGAGGCAACGTGGAGTGAATAAAATGGCTTCACAATAGCAGCTTTAGGAGTGTACCAGTGATCCTCCTGTTTGAGATTCTGGTGTTCTAACCACTGCGCTACAGTGCCCTGATGTGACACAATCGTATCCCTGGTTTAAAATCAAATCCCATAATGCACCCAACCTTCAGTTGTGCATCTACTACAACAGCAGGAATTAGAACACTATATGAACATGCTTACCCGTGCTGCCGAGGTTTCCCTGAGGTCCCTGTCGGCCCGTGGCTCCAGTACGACCAAATGGCCCGGTCGAACCGGCTGGCCCTGTGCTGCCCCTTTGTCCAGCGTTACCTGTGTCAAACATATGTATGTGGTTGAAGAATACTACTAATAATAATATATTTTATTTGGTGTACTGTGTGATGCTTCACAATATACTGAAATACATAAAAATGGAAGAGGTGCAATAAATGTGAATATCTATTATAATTAAATTATTAGTAATATGACGATATCTTGAACAATGTAGAATTTCTAAATAAAGAAGTAAATTAATAAATATATTAGCAGTTCATCATCAAAATGTTATAATAATGTTAATCATAATCAAACATTGTCAACCATCACTAGACATGTCAAACCCTGAACCAGCACAAGTACATTCAGTTTGTACTTGAGAAAAAGAGTTCAAGTTAGTAGGAAAAAGCCTACTCACGTAGGTGTATAAGTACTCCAAAAATATACTTCAAGTTTGGGTAAAACAACTATAATAATAATAATAAAAGTACTTCTAGTTCTCAGAAAATCTTAGCTCCATGATGCAACGATACCAAAGGATTAAGATTAGGATAATTAATTTATGTTAATGTTAATTATTATTTTAATTATTATTATTATCACTGCTTTATCATCAACATTATTTCAACAACTGAAAAAGCAGCATCATCAGCTACAGATAGGATAGAAGCTGCAGCAATAAGCAACATTACAATAACCACATCTCTTTCCCACTTTACCTGTAGAGCCGGTGTTTCCCTTGAACCCGCGGGGCCCTGTGACCCCAGTACTTCCCAGTGAGCCTTTAGGCCCTGTCCTTCCTGTGTTTCCCTGTCTACCTTGTGGGCCGGTCGAACCTGGGCAGGTAATAAAATAAATAATAATAATACATCTCTTATAAATCATTGTACAGTGATTACATTATATATATATATATATATATATATATATATATATATATATATATTATATATATATATATATATATATATATATATATATATATATATATATATATACATATATATATATATATATGTATGTATATATTTATATATTTACATACTTAAATTTTGCAAAATGTGCATTTAATTACTATAAAATAAATATTTTAGTCTTAAATATTAATATACAAGCTATTAAGAATAGCAAGCAATTAATAATAATAAATTAAAATACATGTTATATTTCCATCTTCACACGTTTATAAAAGTAAGTTCTTATATTATGCAATATCCAGTTCATATGGTTTTTCAAAGCATTTTACACTTTATTCTCTGGTAGACCTCGTCATTTGAACAGGATCTTGACTTCTCTGGGACGCATTCAGCCAGATTAGTTACATATAAATATCCACCATTGTGTATAGCCATGTTCTCATTGATAATAAGGCTTAACTGGAGCAACGTAGACTGAAAGAACATGCAAAAGATTCGAAACAGCAACACTGTATTTTCCCACAGGTTCTCTCAATTGACTCTTTACCCATCCTCAAAGAAGTATATGCGTACTAACCCCAGAAGGGGTAACAAAACTCCTTGAGGGCCTTACCTGTGAACCCTCTTATGCCAGTGAACCCAGTCGCGCCCCTGTTTCCTGTGTTTCCCGTTGGTCCGCGGGGTCCAGTGGCTCCATAAGGACCACGTACACCAGTGTTTCCTGTGGATCCACGAGGACCCACCTTGCCTGTAGACCCAAGTGGACCTGTGGGTCCTGTCACGCCTGTAGGACCACGGTATCCTGTCGCTCCAGTCCTGCCCTGCTGACCTGTCCCACCTGGTATAGAACAATTGACATCATTAGCAACTGACCTATCTGTCACCCGATCAGCTGCCTAACAAAACCTTAGTGTCAAGCCATCAGAAATATATTCTGAACACATGGTACATTTATCTATTCAATGGTGTATTTTGTTGAAATTAAGGCCTCAGAAGTATTTCTTTATGACAGAAACATACGGCAGTTTTTTAAAAGTAACACTGTCTGCATTGTGCTTAATATATGAAATGTCGTCTTCCTGCAAAACTTCATATTTGAAATACAAATTTGCTGGCTTAACCAGATAATTTTTGAAAATGCTGACTTGTCTAAAGAATTAGTTTAATTAATCGACACAAGTAAGCTGGCAAACATCAAGATTTTTTTTGTCAATTACTATTTTACACAACTACCGTAAATCCTGTATTACTAGCCGCGGCTACTAATACAGTAGTGTGTAGCCAAAATGAGGACGAAAACGCCAAAGTTGGGGTGCGGCTTTAAATACAGTAATTTGCCGAGACAAGTTGACATTTGGGTCACAAAATTGTCAGTATAAACGTGAAAAACTTACCGAAGAAACGAAGCCGGTTTGATAAATAACACATTGTATTACAATTGCTACTTGTGCTAAACAAATGATATAACACTGTTAATAAAATCCCATGTCCATAAAATGTTCAGAGACAACGATCAGAATATGAAAACATGTCACAGTTAAACTCCACAAGACCCTTTCATCGTCGCCGTCAAAGAATGCCTTGGCTAGGTCGGGGAAGGGAACGGCTCGGCGGCGCATTTCATGTATCCATTTCAACGTTGGCAACATCATTGACTGTTGCCGTGGGTCCGCGTGCATCAGACAATCATCATCAAATATGATGAAATAATTCCTTTCACAATTAATATAATCCTTTGTCAACACTATCGTAGTATTGTCGCCGTCAAAGAACGCTGTCGCGAATGGCATGATGGTGTCGTCCAGTGTAGTATGTCGGTGTCTGAGTCTTTGATGCTGCCGCACGTGCCGGCAAATAAATATTATGTCATCGTCCTTTGTTAGCATCAATCCCACGCCGTCTGTTTTGTTTTGACATTAGTTTTAATCTCAGTTCCAAGAACAATGTTCACACGTTTACAAAAGCCAGGCTTCATGCCGATTGTCAAAACAACACCACACTCTACCAGGGCTTCCCAGCCACTGACGACCGAGTTAATTGCATTTGCTTTCTGGGTCAAGATACAATGTTGTAACCCCGACTTCCCTGTGCCTGGGCGCTGCCTGGACAAACACGGGTGGCTGGTGGCCTAATTAAGGGACGACGAATGTGTTACATCCGTTCCCACGCTGGCGGAGAAGCCAAGTTATTACATTGTTGCTAGCCGGCAAGGAAGCGTCTTTGAAGTATACACAGGCCTGGGAGAGGATGGGTAGCTTACATTTTATAGGTGCCAGCATCATGCATGGTTCTACACACAATCCTATAAAACCAAAACTTCTTAACATATTTTAATAATTTTAGTACCATTGAATAGCTTAAATATGTGGCTACATTTCATTCGTTGGATGTATGGACATTCTGCCACCCAATTATATTCTGATAGCATGGTGAAATTGTGGTTATTTCCCCCCCGTTTCTTTTAAATTAACGTAGTAATATTCCGATTAAAATACATACTGTGTCGTAATTATAAATGCATTACAATAATGAGTCTTTCAGTTATTCATTTATGATCATTATTAGCAAAGTTATGACTTCTATGAAACAGGTTAAAATGTTTCCAAATTGCGTGCGCTACGGCAGTATGTCGCACGCAGTTAATGGTATTGGCTCAAAGTTGGGGTGCGGCTTTAAATAAGGGTTTTGCCGATATCAAACAGAGCGGAGGAAATTCGGGATTTAGGTCAAAAGTCGAGGTGCGGCTTTAATTAGGGGTGCGGCTAGTAATACAGGATTTACGGTAATCCAATTCAGGTTTTCAGAAATCAGGGCTTAAAGTTTTCCAAAAATGGCAAAACTACTTGCAATGTCTCACTGACATACCTGTTGATCCTAGAGGTCCTGTGTTGCCGGTCTCTCCAAGTGGTCCACCTGGTCCAATTGGACCTTCTGGACCAGTTGAACCCGTGCGACCAATCACACCACGGTTTCCTATAACAAGAGATCATGATCTCAAACAGGCTACGATTACAGAGGATCACTCTCCTAAGATTACAGAGGATCACATGCCTAAGATTACAGAGGATCACACTCCTAAGATTACAGAGGATCATACTCCTAAGATTACAAAGGATCACACTCCTAAGATTACAGAGGATCACACACCTAAGATTACAGAGGATCACATGCCTAAGATTACAGAGGATCACACTCCTTAGATTACAAAGGATCACACGCCTAAGATTACAGAGGATCACACTCCTAAGATTACAGAGGATCATACTCCTAAGATTACATAGGATTACACTCCTAAGATTACAAAGGATCACACTCCTAAGATTACAGAGGATCACACTCCTAAGATTACAGAGGATCATACTCCTAAGATTACATAGGATTACACTCCTAAGATTACAAAGGATCACACTCCTAAGATTACAGAGGATCACACTCCTAAGATTACAGAGGATCATACTCCTAAGATTACATAGGATTACACTCCTAAGATTACAAAGGATCACACTCCTAAGATTACAGAAGATCACATGCATTCATAAGACTACAAAGGATCACACTCCTAAGATTACAGAGGATCACACCCCTAATATTACAGAGGATCACACTCCTAAGATTAGAGGATCACACTCCTAAGATTACAGAGGATCACATTCCTAATATTATAGAGGATCACACTCCTAATATTATAGAGGATCACGTGCATTCATAAGGCTACAAAGGATCACACTCCTAAGATTACAGAGGATCACATTCATAATATCACAGAGGATCACACTCCTAATATTACAGAGGATCACACTCCTAAGATTACAGAGGATCACACTCCTAAGATTACAGAGGATCACACTCCTAAGATTACAGAGGATCACACTCCTAAGATTACAGAGGATCACACTCCTAAGATTACAGAGGATCACACTCCTAAGATTACAGAGGATCACACTCCTAAGATTACAGAGGATCACACTCCTAATATTACAGAGGATCACACTCCTAAGATTACAGAGGATCACACTCCTAAGATTACAGAGGATCACACTCCTAATATTACAGAGGATCACACTCCTAAGATTACAGAGGATCACACTCCTAAGATTACAGAGGATCACACTCCTAAGATTACAGAGGATCACACTCCTAATATTACAGAGGATCACACTCCTAAGATTACAGAGGATCACACTCCTAAGATTACAGAGGATCACATGCCTAAGATTACAGAGGATCACACTCCTAAGATTACAGAGGATCACACTCCTAAGATTACAGAGGATCACACTCCTAAGATTACAGAGGATCACACTCCTAAGATTACATAGGATCACACTCCTAAGATTACAATAGGATCACACTCCTAAGATTACAGAGGATCACACTCCTAAGATTACAGAGGATCACACTCCTAAGATTACAGAGGAAAACCAAAAACACTCCTAAGATTACAGAGGATCACACTCCTAAGATTACAAGGATCACACTCCTAAGATTACAGAGGATCACACGCCTAAGATTACAGAGGATCACACTCCTAAGATTACAAGGATACACTCCTAAGATTACAGAGGATCACACTCCTAAGATTACAGAGGATCACACTCCTAATATTACTAAAGGGTTACACTCCTAAGATTACAAAGGATCACACTCCTAAGATTACAGAGGATCACACTCCTAAGATTACAAGGATACACTCCTAAGATTACAGAGGATCACACTCCTAAGATTACAGAGGATCACACTCCTAAGATTACAAGGATCACACTCCTAAGATTACAGAGGATCACACTCCTAAGATTACAGAGGATCACACTCCTAAGATTACAGAGGATCACACTCCTAAGATTACAGAGGATCACACTCCTAATATTACAGAGGATCACACTCCTAAGATTACAGAGGATCACACTCCTAAGATTACAGAGGATCACACTCCTAATATTATAGAGGATCACACTCCTAATATTATAGAGGATCACACTCCTAAGATTACAGAGGATCACACTCCTAAGATTACAGAGGATCACACTCATAATATCACAGAGGATCACACTCCTAATATTACAGAGGATCACACTCCTAAGATTACAGAGGATCACACTCCTAATATTACAGAGGATCACACTCCTAATATTACAGAGGATCACACTCCTAATATCACAGAGGATCACACTCCTAATATCACAGAGGATCACACTCCTAATATTATAGAGGATCACACTCTTAATATTACAGAGGATCACACTCCTAATATTATAGCGGATCACATGCATTCATAAGACTACAAAGGATCAAACTCCTAAGATTACAGAGGATCACACTCATAATATTATAGAGGATCACACTCCTCAGATAAGAGGATCACACTCCTAAGATTACATAGGATCACACTCCTAATATTATACAGGATCACATTCATTCATAAGACTACAAAGGATCACACTCCTAAGATTACAGAGGATCACACTCCTAATATCACAGAGGATCACACTCCTAATATTATAGAGGATCACACTCCTAATATTATAGAAGATCACACTCCTAATATTATAGCGGATCACACGCCTAAGATTACAGAGGATCAGACGCCTAAGATTACAGAGGATCACACGCCTAAGATTACAGAGGATCACACTCCTAATATCACAGAGGATCACACTCCTAATATCACAGAGGATCACACTCCTAATATCACAGAGGATCACACTCCTAATATTATAGAGGATCACACTCCTAATATTACAGAGGATCACACGCCTAAGATTACAGAGGATCACACTCCTAATATCACAGAGGATCACACTCCTAATATTATAGAGGATCACACTCCTAATATTACACTCCTAAGATGAAGGCATATGTGACAACTTAACTTAAAATATTAAATTAACTCATCTGTTTATATTTTAAACATTGACTTGAAAAATAATATCACATATGCTTGGTCTATACAATCATAACAAGTATATTTACGGATAGAAACTTTTTTATGGTCTGAATATTTCAGTCACCTCCAACAGCCTTCTTCTGTAAACCCAGTTTCCTCTGAGATAAATAGATACGTTATAAAAAACCAAGGAACGTTCTGGATCTTCTTTCCATTCCAATTTTCATGGACACTTTCTAGAGTATGGGTGACAGATCAGCCTGCTATAGTGAGAGTCGTCTTACCTGTTGATCCTGTTGCTCCGATTGGACCATGAGGTCCTGTGGACCCCTGTCTACCCAGAGGACCTGTAGCACCAGTGAACCCTGGAGGACCATTAGGACCAGACCCGCCTATGCGACCCGTAGCACCAGGCCGACCAGTGTTGCCTGCACAATGAAAATATACATAAAATGAAAATGTATATATATATATATATATAATTATATATAAGTATGCAAATCAAGTTAAAAAAAATTCACAAAGTATGTTAATTGAGCTCTATAACTTTAGATTGTAAACTATTACAAGTTCAGATGATATCAGAAAAGTGCATAAAGCCATGTTAAAATCATCAGTAGAATCAATGTTTAATCAATATATTGGATAAGTGATGGAAATGTTTATAATAATCATAATCTTACTTTTATAATATCTAGAACTGAACAACTTTTGCTAATTCTCAATGAATTTTGTACAGTAACCGGCCAAAAATAATGTTGTAGTTTCTTTGCACTTATTTCATCGAATCTAAATAACATTTCACAAAGAAGCTAGTGAACTTTCATGGATACTATAGGTTCAGTTTCTTGACATTTTAAAATGATGCAAATGGAAATTGATTGATCTACCTGTGGAACCTGTTGGGCCAAGTGGCCCAGAGGACCCTCGGTCTCCTCTTGGTCCTGTTGCTCCAGTTCTACCAATGGACCCCTGTGGTCCTTCCGGTCCCGATGCTCCTGGAAATAGATAATTATGAGAAATGAGTTTTGTAAAAAAAAATATGTCATGTTTTACCCTGAAACCTTTAGATGACCTTTATTCAGACCTGAATTTTTTTATGGAATACACAATATGGAGTTTTGAGATTTTCAGAAAGCAGCCGCATTGCATTTAAAGATCTGCTTCAAGTAGAAACATAACTATGCCAAAATACATATTTTCTTGTGGTCACCACGTAACAATAAAATCAAATAACAAAGTCATAGTGATCAAAGTTTCTTTTGACATTACGTAGATTTACAAAATAATTTTGCTTGATATCTGCACATTTTCTGACACTTGCTAATTTCCAATGAACTGATTTCATATACTGGTACATATCACATAGAGATAGCAATATTCAATCTGAGATTGATATATACAACTTTATTTGTACATAAAAAAGACTAAAGAGTAGCAATTTATATTGAGTCAACAAAGAGATGTACAAATATGACGAACCTATCCGCCCCGTAGAGCCGGGGTAGCCACGACGCCCTGTAGCACCACTGTGTCCTGCAGGGCCACGAGAACCAGTAGCCCCAGTCAGTCCAGTTGGTCCAGTCGCACCCTTCACCCCAGTGCGCCCTGCTGGACCGACCCCACCTGGCAAAACACAACAGCAATAGGAAATATTAACCAGAGTGGCTCAGAATATGTGATCTGTACACTTGGTATTAAACCTGTGCTTACCTGAACACACGGCCGTTTAAAATCACTTCCTAAGTTCCTATCAAATGTATTTTCTTCGGTAAATAATCAAAAACTTTTAAATACATTCATATATAATATATACTATATAATATTATACAATGCATATTAAACTATAAACATTTAAAACAACAGAAAACATGAACAAAATAACATGTTTCTCAAAATGTCACTTATAAAGTTTGCTTCAATGTCAGCAAACAAATATTAAGCTGCTAATGAGAGCTCAACTAATGAGGCATCATTTCGTGCTGATGATCCAAAAGGTACAGAAACTCCTTAAGTCTTACAATTAGCAACTTAAGCGCAATTCACTGTCACAGGTCACAAATGATCAGCGCCACATGATTATTGCTACTCTGTATATCTTGTAATTCTAACACCTTGAGTTTAAAATGAAACATTTCCGTCACTAAATTCACATCAATATGCACAGCAGTTATTCTACAGTACAACAAATATTATAAATGCAAGTATCAGGCATGTTAATTAGCTGAGGTTTTATTTCATCGAGTACCACAGGGGTAGTTAATTCTAGCCATATCAAAGAACCCATGGGTAAAAGTGAAACTCAAAAGGAAAGGTTAAAGTTATTACATAGCATAGTGTAGTCTTAAGAACATTGGCAAACCTGCTCAACCGAACACCACATTGATGTGTGAAGACTATGTGTAATAATGTAAAATGACCATGTAATAATGTAAAATGACTGTGTAGTAATGTAAAATGATTAGCCAGAAAGAACAGCCTGTGCCGCACCTGTTGCTCCAGTCAGACCAGTGGGTCCAGTGGCACCGGTGCCGCCAGTTGGACCTCCTGGTCCCTCCGCACCGACATCACCTCTAGGTCCACGTGGACCCAATGGTCCCGTGGACCCTGGAACACCTCGTGGTCCAGTCGCACCTTCAGGCCCTGCGACTCCAGTCGACCCAACCTCTCCTACAACCCGTGGTAATAATAATTGTCTACAAAGTACAATACCCGTCAATGGCTGGAGTTATGTACATAGTAATAATAAAAATACTTACATAGCATCTGATCAATTGAAAACTGCTCTCGGGCGCTTTAAAAAACATGCACATATACATAAAAAGACACAGTAACTACAAAAAATTACTAGGAAAAAATCTCAAACTGAAACTCATCTGTAAATGGTTGGTGAATGCATGATGATATATAGGTAGTCGATAGTATACTACAGATTGTAAATTAAATTCTTAATTACCACTGCAGATTGACAATAGTTAAACAGATCAACATGGCTATATGTGCCATACACAGTCTTCACAATCTTGTTTTTTCTACTTTAGTTTGTAACTTTGCCAGTACACTGTACTGCAACAGTAATACACTAGTGTAAGAGAAAAGCCTGACTACCTGGTCGTTGCCCCTAGTAACTGGGTCAGTCCGTACCTCTCTCTCCCTGGAATCCTATCGGTCCTCTGTCTCCCACATCTCCGGGTGGGCCCTTCTCTCCCTGGAAGCCGCGTGATCCCTGTTCCCCTACTGGGCCTCGAGCTCCTGGCAGCGGGAAAAAGAAGATTCAAATAGTCATCTGTTATTTGGTAAACAAACTGTGAAAACAAACTAAAATGCACGCAGAGTAAATCTCAGATGTAATGGCATGCTCAAGACCAGTCAATTTATTTGTTATATTTCATCAAATTTACCACCATCTAACAATACTAAAAGAAGAATTTGTTTTATTTTATCCAGTCATTTCAAACAATACATACAATACATCCATGACCAAAATAAAAATAAACATATCTAACCTGATGGTAAACATGATATAATATATGGTAAACAACAAATATGTGGGATAGTAATAAAGTAAGCTTGACATCAATCAAGTGTTTGATTGAAGTAGCGAAAAACATACACTATCATGTAGCCTTCTATAGAAATTTCATTTTTTTAAATACAAATATACTACCTTATGGTACACATGGTATAATGTAAAGTAAACAACAAAAGGTGGGGTAGTAATTGAAGTAGGCTTGAAATCAATCAAGTGTTTGATTGAAGTAGTGAGAAACATACGCTATCCCAAGCATTCTACATAAAATTTATGATAAATACTGGTTCCGACCTGCATTTGTGACTTTACATCATTTGATATTTCAATGGCTTTTTCCACCTAAAACTGTTACACAAACTAACCATTTGCAATTGGTCTAGAGTAGGGAATTCTTTTTGAAAGTACAGAAGCACAATTTCTTGAACTGTGCCACTGTTGTGTTGCATCAGTGTTTATCTATGCATGAAGTATTGTGTAATACTTTTTAAAAAAACTTTCGTCTATTCGCCTGCCCGCCCGTCCGCCCGTCCGTCCGCCCGCCGTCCATCCATTCAAGTACTGGCCTCATGTGATTTATGTCACAAATGCTTGGATGATATTGTAACCTGCTTCCCCAAAATATTTTGGACAATATAGGCCTGGGTCCTACCTTCTGGTCCAACTGGTCCTGTGCTGCCGCGAGGTCCTGTTGATCCAGCTGGTCCCCGAATAGACTCCCCAGATGGTCCCTCACGCCCAGTTCCTCCGCGTGGACCTGTGACTCCAGTAGCTCCAGTTGCTCCCTGCACAGCAGGAGCAGGAGCAGTCGTTGTAGGTCGGGGCTCTGGAATAAATCACCCCAAACATGGAGTCAGTGGCAACACAGTAATGTCCACGTATTCAGATACCCCATATGTTTAACTTAATAAAAACCTGCAAAAATAACTACCTTTCTGTACACTTCACATTACAGTTACCTTTGTAATACAGCCGCCTTGCAATTAAGGTAACCTTTTAATAGTCCCAGATTCGTAACTTAAAATGGCATCCAGGAATGCAGCAAAATTAAGAAACTTGCATCGCTAGTTTTTAAAAAAGGTGTTACCACAAAACATTGATCATGTCACAAAAAGATAAAATATTTTAAATAAAATGATGGAATCACAAAATATAAGTATTATGAACATGGGCATCAACATGGTTCAAATTATCAAATTATTACAGCCACTCATCGGTCAAACCTTTCTTAAAAGGGCCGCCCTAAAATTGAATTACACAATCGATCAATAATTGGCTTAGCCAAATTGATTATCGTTTATGTAAATCAAATCTGATTCCCTTAGCATTACATAACATTAAATTTGGTTTCCCTTTGGAGCAAGGGAATTAAGACTCACCAGAAGTAACGCATGCTTTCTGTAACACTGTCAGCAGGATCGTGTCGAGTTTGTTGAAGTCTGTGACCAGCATCACGTCATCCGGGTTTGAAGAAATCGCCTGGTGACACCAGAGAGTAACCATAAGTCACCATGCACAACCGGCATCACAATGTTAGCATGGCAGCATTACTCAAATTGAGATGCTGCTGACGTATCTTCAAACATCAGCATCCAAATGTTTTGTAAATGACAGCTACAACATCGCTGATGTTGCAAACATCAACATTGATATCTGACTCAAAATTATTGGGTGAAACGACATCTGTTAAACCTGCCAAATGCTGCACAATGTTGAAGTCCATTTTGACAAACGCATCTCAACTGCCTTTAAAATAAACTTTATTCACAAACTTCTTTCACAATACGACAAATGCACACGTACATTTGACACATATATTGTAGTCCACATCACCAAGTTTTACTGTAAAAGTTAAAAAGATCTCAACAAGGTAAATCAAAGTCCTTATGCAGCATGAGTTTATTGTGTGGTTCTGGGTGCTTTGCATGTATGAGGGGGGGATAAAACAGTAAATCATAATAGGGATGTTATCTCCCTATGCAACACTTTTTGTCATTTACTACACTCAGGTGGTAATTGATGACTGTTAACCTGTTCCTACCTTCAGCATGTCAAGATCAATTTGGTCTGTGATTCCAACCACGACAATCTCGATGTCACGGCTCTTGACGTTGTTTGCCTGTGGGACCGTGTCAGACTCCCTCTCATTCGGGATGCCGTCAGTGATGAGGAGGGCAACATTTGGCACATTTGGCCGGTCACCTGCCTGACCAAACACTGCTGACCAGGTGAGCTCAAGGGCATGGGCAGTGTTGGTTGTACCGCCAATGTAGGCCTGGTTTGAGATGTCAGTCTGCGTGTGAAAAATATAAGGTAACGTCTTACAACAAACACATTTTATTTGTCCAGTCCTGATACGATTGCTGAAAGTGCTTTACACTTTACTCATTAGTGGATCTGTTGAATTGAATATCACTTCTCTTTGAAGCATACATACAGCCATGCTGCAATTAATGAACAAGGACTATTTGCACACACTTTTTCACAAGTCTGTATACTCAGAGCAGTGTAAGGCAGGAGTTATTGAAGTCATCCAATATAAAATGTTATGTATAACAGGAACTTAGGATGTTGTTGTTTTTTTGCTCAATGAAGTACTTTGAGCCTCATTCCATCTTTCTAATGGTACTTTTTATATAGCGCAGCATTTAGTAACTTCATTCTTCCGTCCGTAGGTCTGATGTTATAAAGCATGCGCGATGCACTTACGCAATTCCATGCTCAGACTTGAGATTTCATGCTCGCTGGAGAATCCATGCTCACAGTGGTAATAAACCTTACTGAGCACGAGTAAGCTGTCTTGAGTACGAGAGCGGAAGAAAAATGATGGCGTTTTATTCAAATATAGAAGCACCCAAATGTATCTCCTTTATTGGTGAAACCTGCAATTATTTATAAACAATATAAATTTCCGACTATGAGATGACATTGTAACATATTTGTATTGTGGTGAAAAGCGCAGGGAAACATCAACAGGATAATGCAAGGAACATATTTTGCAATGAACGATGGAACAAAACTGGCACCTGACAATTCAAAAGATTAACAAAAACATAAAAGATATGCATTTGTCACACTGGATGAGTTATGATATTTTATATCAATGTACGATTGTATCATTGTATGTCAGTATAAAGACCTCGGGCTTGATAAGTTACAGCATTTATAATAAATACATAGCTTACATGTCATATTAAGTTAGCATTTGCGATGTTTCCCCTGCTATATGATGTGCGAGGTGGGCCACCTCGCTGTTTTTCTAGGCCACCTCACTCAAAATAATGCCCAAATTTCCACCTCATAGCTATTTCTTGCTATAAACATGTTTACTACCTTGTAGTTATACATTTGTTCCCTCTCTATAAAACATCCTTCAGAATCCACCATTTTGAATGAAGAGTTTTTAAAACAGTTCTAGGTGGCCATGCCCCCAAACCCATATAGTGCACATAACGCATTCAGTATTCACTCAGCCCATCCTATCACCTCGCCCGTCATTTGACTCAGGGAAACACTGCATTCATATTTGTGTTGCACCTCATCACACCTATACTATGTGGGAAGTGCATACGACATGTGAACACTCTGCGACAAGGTAATGCGTACCTTCACCGATGTGGCGTCAGTGTATTTGTCAAGCTTAAACATCACTTCAGCATTGTTACTGTACTTGATAAGACCGACATGGACATCATTGGTGCCAACTGTGAGCTCATCGATGACAGAATTCATGAATGTAAGGACACGGCCCCAGTTCTGGCCATCATTTTCGTTGATGCTCCCGGATGAGTCAACCACAAACACAAGGTCCAGCGTGTTGCAGGTGCCTGGAAAAGGGTTAGTTAAGATAATAAATTATTATTATATCTTTATATTCATATAAACCTTATAAATAAAAAATTACTGTTGGAAGAAAGAAAAGTAGTGGACTGCGTCTATAAAAAACAAACTAATACATTTAAAAACACTGCCAAATTATGGTTGTCGCATCACAGGTAATATAGCATCACAGAATGGAATAGGATTTCTATGTGTAACATCAACATGTGCACACACGTACGCATGCATGCACACCCACATGCATGCACACCCACATGCATACACACCCACATTCATGTACACTGTGATCAAGAAATCCAAAAGAAATCCTTTTTTAAGTTCTTAATGTGCTTATAGTCTGCAATTATTGAAAGTAATGCTTTGAAAGCCTAAAGTTTTGAATGGGGACATTGTGAACAAAATGCATAATCACATAAACTGTGTCTGAGGTTAGTCACGCATACATGCGCACACGCACACCTCTAAGTAATTATCAAGGTCTAGGAAATGCATTACTGGTAGGTCAGAAGCCACTGTCCATTGATGTCAGGTTGCCATAGAATTGTTCAAAGTGTTATTCAGTCTTTGGGGAGTAAAAATACTTACATGAATGAAGACATAAATGAGGAATATTAGACGAAGATTACTTATTATTTACTCAATACAAGCATTAAAGGAATGTGGACATGAATGTTTCATTTCAGAAGACCTTGGGATTAATAACTTCAGTGGATAACAACATTCCTGGACTAATGAGGAAACTTACCGCAGAGATTTATGGTTATAAAGGGACATCGAGGTAATTATATTATATGAGCCTCATCGGGAATGTTGCAAACAAGGTACAAGACAAAGGACACACCACAGAAGCACGTAGATTCATGTTTGAAAACTATAAAGAGGAACAATAAGCTGATTCTAGAATTGAGAGATCTTGTTTACCAAAAAACTTGTAATATAGAGCATATGGCATGACAACTTCATAAGCACCAAGCGTTCAAAGAGGTGCTTAAGTTAAAATATTGGATGGTGTCAATATAAGAAGATATTTATAGAAATATTTTCTTCTACATGTGAGGATACCGGTGAATGTGGCATTACTTTACAGCAAAAAAAACAAGATACAAAGTACATGGGAAAGTGTGAATTCTCAGTGAAGACAACTCTTCTACTAACTGTATAAATACCAGTGGTGTAAACAGATTGACAATCTAAGAAAGGTGAGTACAAATATGTACAACAAGTTTACTGCTTACCAGATATAGTCTAACAACTGTTTAAACACTAGGGTAAATAGACTGTGACTTCATGGTTGGTGTATTTGGAATTGCACTGTGTGTCTTAGGCTGTCGCAACAAAGTCATGCATGATAAAATTTATGATGGTCTTGAAACTAGAGTACCTTGTTTAAACAAATTAATTGAACATTTGGTTTCTAAAGGCATGGTGAGTATCATGTCAAACCTATTAATTTGAATACCATCTTGACTTCTCTGGAAAGTATTCAACAACCCAGGAACTACTTTGCTAAGATTACTTGTTGACATACATGCATGTATATCCACCAGTGTTTATAGCCTGGCATATATCTAGCATATAACTGAACAAATCTGGAGTTAATAAAATTATTTAAACTTTTTATTTACAACAGGATTAGGATTTGAACAAGGATTCTGTTGAATTAGAATCCAATGTTTTATCACTATGCCACCCTACCCCACCAGATCACATTCACACCCCACTTACTTGCTGCCTGGACCTGATGATGGCCGCCAAGCAGAACTGAAAGTGTAAAATATCAATATATAGACACAATTTCATTCTGACATGAGGTATACAGTATCAACTATGTATGTTATAACGCTGATTGCCAAAACGCATTTTTGTATGGATGTACATGGTGGAATATAGCTTTTAAAGGCTTTGTCTCATGCACGATTGCTAGCCTCATTCTCCTTGAAGTTAAACAGAAAAAAAGAAACAGATGTGCAGTCTGGCTACTATGGCAAAGCTGCACATCCTTAAACAGAGGGTGCTTATTCCTAGGTTTTATTTATTATGTTTTAACAATAATATATATATATATATATATATATATATATATATATATATATGCTGAATTTGTATGTAATAACTCATTTAAGCCCAAAGTAATGTAGGTAACTTTAAACAATATCACCATGGCAGCATGTGCAGTGGTAAACAACACAGTGTTTCAAAACAAGTTTTATTTGCAATATCACCAAAGCATGTGAGTTGACTGCAATGCCCTGTGGTGTTCATTTGTGCAACACAGCAGACTTTTGTTACAAGTCACTATGCTGGCAGAAGAACAGATGTCCTGCCCTCACTTTAAAAAAGAATGAAACTAAAGCAGAGTACTTACAAAAGGAGCATAGCACCAGCACACAGGACCAGTGGCACCACTGGAGCTGAAAGTAAACACAAAGTCAGGAAATGCTCACTAACTTAAAACATGTAATAATACTAACATATCAAATAGTTAATGTTGTAAAAAATACAATTACCTAACTTTGTCATATCCACAGACACTATGCCTGGGTGGTTTTCAACAAAATTACCTTTTAGCACAAACATTATTAGTGATACAGGTATGGCAATACCAACTGTATGTGTAAAACATAAACTGTTTGGTATCAGTGTTGAAATTTACATAACTTATAGAATATTTAACAATTTTCTAATGTTTAGTAGGGGGCAAAGTTTTCACTTATATAAATACAAAGATCATCTGGCATGTGTAGATTGCTAAGAAGTATTGGGTCTTCAGTTTTGTTTTATATTATCAGAAACAGAACTTCTCTTGGCATGTAGCAATTCATAGATTTACATGCCTAGGTATATACATCTATCAATTGCAATAGTTTTCTCATGATGCAACAAATAAATGTTATGAGAACTCCATTACATAGACAATACAACACAACACAACACAACACAACACAACACAACACAACACAACACAACACAACACAACACAACACAACACAACACAACACAACACAACACAACACAACACAACACAACACAACAATACACAAACGTATTTTCCAAATATTGTTCTGTGTTGAAAAATAACAAAGCACACATTATGAAGCACACATATGTTTCAAGTCTACATGTTTGGTTAAAATAGCATTGCAAATTGCACCAGTGACAGAAAAGATGGTAACTTGGTGCAATTCACAGAGCTGATTTATCATGAATACTGTGTTTTCAGCTGATTCTACCTTGAGTTTCATAACTGAATAACTTTTCAGTTTGATGACCAGATTAGTACTACATGTACATTGTGCTGCAATGAAATCATTGTTTTGGCCTGAAAAAGAACTTTACTGCCTTAACCATACTCCTAAAGCTCAACATGTTAACATACCCCCTAAATAATTGCAGCATAGGCATTCTTCCACCTCGAGTAGTCAGCTATACTCCCAGCTGTGACAGACAGCCATCCTTTCAAGCTATATAATAATAATAATAATAATAACTTCTTATGCGCCAATATCCTCGAAAATCAAGCTCAGTGGCGCGACAAAACCAAGGGGTTAAGCAATTACGTAAACATAGAACAGTGCGTGAGTCGTTGATGGATGGACGAAGGTTCTAGGAAGCTAAGGAGGATAGGCAGCATTAAAGAGATATGTTTTTAGACGTCGGCGGAAGGAAACTATATTACCTTCCGACTTGACACTGACAGGAAGCGAATTCCACAAAGTTGGTGCAGCAACCGAGAAAGCTCGGGTCCCAGCTTTTGTCTTAACCCGAGGAATGTAAAGTGGGTTACTACTGGTTGAGCGTAGCTCTCTGGAATTCCTTGCTGGAGTTAGCATTGAGTTTAGATATGTTGGTTGTTTAGATGCGAGTGCTTGATAGGATATTGTGCAAATCTTGAAAATAATGCGATAATGCACAGGGAGCCAGTGCAATGATTTTAGAAGCGGCACCGAGCTAGAAAAACGAGGAGAACGGGTAACTACCCTTGCCAAGCATTCTGGACACGTTGAAGTCTTGCAATATCCTTGTTCGCAGTATTGTAAAGGAGGGAATTGCAGTAGTCAAGTCTGCTGCTTACTAGAGCTGTCGCGATGGTTTTAGCAACAGAAAGTGATAAAAATCTGCGAATACGACGATGACAGTACCACACTATTCTACGATTGAATGGATGTTCACTGAATCACTTGTATTTAATACCAGTGGTGGTGTTCTTCAGGTACGATTGTGGTAACCAAATGCCTGCATACAACTTCAAAGAACAACCAGGAAAGCCACACAATTACCCACCAGTCAACAGCGTTCATTATCATGATTGGCCATTGAATACTAGTAACCTATTGATCTGCAAAGACCAGTGGAACTAGTGTTCTCTACTAATTGTACACACAGGAAAATCTTATCATTGAAATATCTTGGTAGAGACATAATTAGACTCTCTTTCAAAACACATTGATTGATCTCAAGATGACCAACTGGCCACAGTGATTCATACTGGCCATATACATGTACTTGGCAATGCCAATGGTGTCTTTATATCAACTTGTATTTGTAATTTATACTGCCATTACTGATCTAAATATGTGAGTGCTTCACCCCAAACACATTTCTATCAGTATGTACATATTTTACTGAAGTTTATGTTGAGATTTAACATACTGATAATTCTTATAATAATGAAGTTTCTAAATTTTTATTAAAACGGCATGAAACATTACGATGTCAGGAAAGTACAAGTGTTACTGGCATGTACTAAAGTGCCACTAAAGCACTTACTTACTTTAGTCTAAACTTTAGAGTAGATAACTACCGCCGTAGTGGGTGGTATAAATCCAAGTATTAAACGGAAGCAATTTGGTCCATCATGATCCATTGGCGTTGGCATTGCTGTGTTGCCGATTGCTGCATTGCATGTCTAAACTAAGTCTAAGACCAAAATTGCTACTAAACTATACCCCAACTTCTCAAGCCAAGGCCGGGAAGGTCAAGCCGAAAAAAATAAAAATGTTAATGACAATGAAGCCATTGGCATTGAAGCGATTCCGCGATTGTCCATGCATTAAATCATGGTTCGGGGGTGCTGAAACTAATGTAATAAGTTGCTGTCATTGCTTTGGCACGCAAAAATGTCGACAGTCCCCGCGTCAGTGCAGACGGTATGGATCACTCATCAACACAAGAGGCTCTGGACGCTGCCGAGCAGACGACACGAAACTGTCAACGTCGTCCGCATTACAACTATAAACAGTTTGTCACTACCTACAAACTGTACCTACAAACCATACATGAATTCAGAAAACAATGTTTATCTATACATTGTAATTAATAATTTGGCACCAAATTCGTACGAGAACATAAACTAAGTCGAGTCCTAGTACACTTCACATCTTTGGACAAGTTTTGATGGCGATTAAAGAGATCGATAATCGCCAGGTGGTTTAGTTAGTCCGGTAATCCGCTAGGTGGCGAAACTCCACGTCCCAGTAGATGATTCTCACTGTTGTGGGGCATACTATTGTGAATCTTTTTCGTGACTTTTATAGGGCCTACAAGTTTTTTGTTTGTCTAATTTTCATGTTTTACACTATACAATGCGGCACAATTCCAAGTCTAAAGAGCACGTGCTCCTACTGGACCCGCCTTAAGCCCACCCATGGCTCGGGCATTCCACACTATTTGGGCCAGATATTATTATAATTTTAAATAAATTTTCACCAAATCACATGTGCAGTTAGTTGTCGAAAATTCAGGCTGCCAGGCGATGCCTTCTTGCATTATATTAGTCCCTGTGTTGATCGGGGGCATTCCTGGCGTGGAATTTAACGGCATTGCCACCACCGTCATTATAACTCGATATGCTATCGACAGACAGGCACAATTCTGGTTGACGCGTGATATATCAACGTAAGAATTTTGCTCTAACGTTCTGAGAAAGGAAAACAAAAAGAACCACTGAGGACGACAAACATCTGACACCGACCGCCGCCAGTGTCAGAATAGAAAGGTTGGCTTAGCGATAATGTTTTGGAAAAGGTTAACTACTTGAAAGAGCTTTACCAAGATCATAGCAATAATACAGACTATAAGACCTAGTCAGTTACCAGAACGTTGCCCTGTAGTAGAAACACTTGGATCAACTACGATCAATACATCCCGGAGAATCTCTTCGTGCTTGGGTCTATATTCTGCAGTGGTTGACAGTAATGCATTGAAAGCCTAAAACTTTGAATGGGTACCTCGTGAACAAATTCGTAATCACATGAACTGCCCTAATGTTTTGAAAGACGAAAACAAGAAATCCGAGTGAAATTCTCTCTGAGTTGTTTGCGTGTTGGGGCCTATATTCTGCAGTTAGTGACATTAATGCGTTGAATGCCTGTTGCATTGAATGACGAACAACGTGAAAAATGGCGCTCAAATGCTTAATCACACAAACTGTGTCTTACTCAGAATTCCATCAGTCATACACCACTCGACGATGTCATAAACCGTGACTGGAGTTAGTCACACTGAATTTATGGCGCGACGAATTGTTGATTGGCGCGACGTAGGCCTTGTGTTGACGTTTCTGAGAAGGCCAGTTGAACAAATCGTGTATGCACCTGTGCAAGACGAGATGAATTATTTGGCACGCTGTAAAGGAAGTATTTGCACAATACTACCAATCAGGTGTGCAGGCTTTCAGCACAAATTCAAAATAGTAAACCTCCTATTGATTGAGTGGTCTGGTACTTGGGTGTTAATATGAATTTGCATACGTTTTTGTACACACAACTGCCTATTTAAGCAACTGGTGTTGGCTTTTGGTGACGGTTCAAGGTAGTGTTACCACAAATATCAAGAAAGAAGTATATTTTTATGCAAAAGTTTAGGCTTAATGGAAGGCATAACTGTGGTTTCTGGTAAACCCAGAGAGGTTTATGGAGAGCCTAAACAGGTGGACCAAATTTGGGCGTCGCCAAAATATCTTCAACAGCACCTCCTGCGGCCTGTCAACGTTATGGTCTTAACGGATCGACAGCAGATTGGGGCGGATATTCCGGCTCAGCCCCTCCAATATCAATTCCATTCCGAGGCCAATGTAAATAACATGCCTTTGTACTGTTTGGTTTATATTTCGTACGCACAACCTACAGTCTGCGCACAGCGCTTTTCATGCATGAAGCGCAAAGTCACGCACGCGAGTTATTCTGTTCGCCATATTTATACGAAATGAGCGTGGCGACGTTACCGGAAACAACGTAACTAGTCCCACTAGCAGTTCGGATATTACGTCACGTCACACTACGTTACCTTGGCGATATGCAAGGAAGGATAGGGCGTAAGCGCTATACATTCACTTGCGCTTACCTTCACTTTTATTGCATTTCGGTTGCATTTTAGTTGCGTGACTACGTGAGACTTGCACGACAGGGACCGAGACGAGTACTTGTTTCGTGCAGAGCAAGAATGCCCAGAAGTAGAGCTGTGTGGAAGTCCGAAGTGACTGCACAGTATGGGCCTATGTCGTACTATAAGGTCAGTGAATATACATTCGTGATATTGTGCGAAGTAAATCATCTTTCCTTGTTCCTCCTCAATCTCGGAAACAGCTACATTTCTTGGCGTGAACGCTTTATGCCTTTTTGGAGGGAGATCGCGACCGGAAGAGAGCATCTGCTTGGAGACTGATTTGTTCCATCCACAGAACGACCTGTTGTGGGTTCGGTGAGCGGAGGAATCATCGTCAAAGAAGAAGAAGAAGGTGCAGCAATTCGTAGTCAAGTTGTCGGAGTAGTTTGTGCGCGCTGACATGCGTGTGCGTGCATGTGTGTGTGTGTGTTGGTGCATGTGTGTGTGTGTGTGCTCGCGCGCGCGCGCGCGCGTGTGTGTGTGTGTGTGTGTTTGTGCGTGCGTGCGTGCGTGCGTGTGTGTGTCCTTTCGTGTCCATGCGGCAG
>JAODUO010000369.1:690000-697500 GCA_025642075.2 Ridgeia piscesae
GAAGTGTATAGCGACTAGATGATTCTGGTTTCCGGTCCGTTTTGACCATACACAGCCGGTCAGCACCTCGTTGTCCGTAAGTGTATTCAAAGTCACACCTATTATAATATGCAAACCATTTGCAAATCGTAACTCATCTGCATACTAATTCCCAACTTCGATCTAGATGAGGTTTTGTAAGGTGGGAACCTGTAGAACATACAACGGAAGTCTCTGGTGTGGTGGTTACGCCCGCGTGCGATGGGATACATAGCTCGTTCGCGTCGTTGGTGACCGGCACATGAATGAGATTGGCAAGATAGCATAAACACGACATGGCGACTGACGAGTCTTACGTGTCCTATTCAATCGTCATTGAAGCTGGACACCGACCTATGCAGCATACAGCAACGTCATTTATATTTAACAAAACAAAAAAGTATTCCATACGTAACAATTGCTTTGCAATCGAATGACTAAAATTGCGTTTTACGATCAGTTCTGTCGACCAGAATAATTGCTGCTAATGTTTTGCTGGACATGCGTGTTAATCTCCCGTGGCGATCCCACCTCCCCACTCCAAAGTCTGCCGCGTCCGGATGGACATGCTGCTGGTCAACGAACTGCTCCGGCCTCGGTCCATGCAGCGTACCCACGCGTATGGACCGCGTACACACATTACTGTGGTCAAACAACAAGTGGGTGACACTGGGCCTCACGTGACACAGAGGTCAAGTTTCAAAATTTGGACTAAAATATATTTCGTCGTTGACAAAATATATATTAAACCACACAGCTTGCAAAGTGGCTGAGTGAAAACTTGAAATGCGGCCGTTGACCTTTTGCGTTATTGCCTGGTCACAGAGTGTGACCGTCGTTACATGTTTAGACCTGTCACTTGTGTGTTAAATGTACATCACACTACGTAAGCCCTACACGTCTGCTTCTGTAGTCGAGAATCGGGAAACGCAGGATCGAAACATGTGAAAATATACATTAAAGCATGTTTGAAAAACAAACGTTTGCAAAGCTAGTGTGTTCGATGATGTTGTCTGGAGGGTTTATGCCGTTAATGCTCTATTTTAGAGCCGACGAGCTAGTTTATAAACATCATAAATAACGTTAATCCACTTCACAAAACGATCTAAGAATAGGACCATGTTTGTATGTGCGCGCATGCATGCACGTAAACATGCGTGTTCACCGGTGCTGCGTAGCATACCAATTTACACACATGCGCGCGCGCACGCACGCGCGCACGCACGCACGCACACACACACGCACGCACGCACACACACACACACGTTTCAGATCGGCGCCGACTTATCGCGTGCTGCAGAATATGAATCATAGGATGAATTATGGGTTCCTCTTTCGTTGTTCTAAATAAAACATGCGCTCAATCGACCGCGTGCGCGCCACAGCGAGCGTGCACTGCACGCGCTGTGCGTGCATGCTGCCAACATCACGTCATTGTCTCGCTAATTAAGACTGTTCCACACACTGCGCCATCTGCCAGTAATTTATTGCAAACTTTCTAGATGTCGAGGTCAGACCACAATTACTCAAACAGCTCAACTCTGAGGATTATCCAATTTCAATGATCTGTTTGCCAGGGTGCTACTATATTCATACAGGAAGGCCGATATTGTGCCTTGATGACATAGGTACAATAGTGTCTAGTCACCATCAGCATCATGTACCAACATCACTATGTACCGCTTCTGGGAGGGCAGTGGGCATCGAACATAAATCATTATGTTGAAGACTAAAGGAACACAATTATAAGCGTAGTGCCTATCATTGAGTCTACAACCTGTATTGGCCTATAATGTTTATGTTCCACAAAATCAGCAGCAGCATTTATCAACGTGGACAAGGAATTATTGAAATAAAATCGAAGCTAAGAAACAAACAATTACGCCTGTGCCCACAGCATTCTGCTGCAGCTGCGCGAGGCGGTGACGTAGTGACTGACACACGTAGTCGGACAAAACCGCAGGCCAAAGCAGTCTCACGTCGATGTTAATTCGGAACTGCACGTGTGTAAGCCTATACTACACAGCATGTATAATGCACGTGTATTTCGAAAACGCAGTGCAACAGCAACAACGTCACATCCGGTAATGTTCGCGTTATCCCCGAATCGGTCACTCCATGGCCGTCGCGATCGTTCGCCGGTCTCAGGCCGACGTGACAATGCGTAATCCGCCAATCCATATGTGTCTACGTCACACCCCCTTGGTTTCGTTGTTAATTAACCGGCAAGAAGGCCGGCGTACAGTTGATTGCACGATATTTGTAAACATGACGCAACAACTTAAAGGGTCTTTGTTAGAGGAACGTTCCGCATCGACTTCGTATCCTTTACCGCCTCCACGCCATCCACTCTGCAGCCGTTCTCGATCGGCGCATGATGAAATGGCCCGCTAATTGCAGATCGCTTTACGACCTGCCCGACCCCGCGACAAAGAAACGCTGTTTAAATCACATGCCGACTACCCAGGGAAGGCGGGCAGGAAAGGAGGGAGCTACGGGGGCCATGACGTCGTGATTGGTGGTTTAGGTGACGGGGCGAACAATTGGTTCTGCGCCTACAGGTATCCGAGTACGCGTAGGTGTCGTTTAAAAGTCCATTAGACCACACTGGACTCGTGCCGAATGCTTGCACCTGCTGACGTCATGAAAGTTTCGGAAACAAGATGTCGTCGCGATCTTCATTATAGCACGTAACACAAGGGTGGGCGGTGGTCATCGCATGTAAGGGTGGACATTACAGTGATGAACTCACGATAGGCCAGCGGCTTCCTTATCAACTTGGCACAGAGTGTGTGGTACTTTAGATGACAATCTTGGACACTTGTAACTAATTACTCGTGTATTTGTTTCTGGTAAATTATGCAAAATAATAAACACAGTCAATAGCTTTCATCGTAACAACAGTCACGTTGTTATTGTGCGGTTTAAGATCGTATTAAATATCACGTTATTAGTGTGCGTTTTAAGATCGTATTAAACATCACGTTATTAATGTGCGTTTTAAGATCGTATTAAACATCACGTTATAAGTGTGCGTTTTAAGATCGTATTAAACATCACGTTATTAATGTGCGTTTTAAGATCGTATTAAACATCACGTTATTAGTGTGCGTTTTAAGATCGTATTTGAAGTTACGCTATTAGTGTGCGGTTTAAGGTCGTATTAAAACTTACGTTATTAGTGTGCGTTTTAAGATCGTATTAGAAGTTACGTTATTAGTGTGCGGTTTAAGATCGTATTAAAACTTACGTTATTAGTGTGCGTTTTAAGATCGTATTTGAAGTTACGTTATTAGTGTGCGTTTTAAGATCGTATTAGAAGTTACGTTATTAGTGTGCGTTTTAAGGTCGTATTAGAAGTTACGTTATTAGTGTGCGTTTTAAGATCGTATTTGAAGTTACGTTATTAGTGTGCGTTTTAAGATCGTATTAAAACTTACGTTATTAGTGTGCGTTTTAAGGTCGTATTAGAAGTTACGTTATTAGTGTGCGTTTTAAGGTCGTATTAGAAGTTACGTTATTAGTGTGCGGTTTAAGATCGTATTAAAACTTACGTTATTAGTGTGCGGTTTAAGGTCGTATTAAAACTTACGTTATTAGTGTGCGTTTTAAGATCGTATTAGAAGTTACGTTATTAGTGTGCGTTTTAAGGTCGTATTAGAAGTTACGTTATTAGTGTGCGTTTTAAGATCGTATTAGAAGTTACGTTATTAGTGTGCGGTTTAAGATCGTATTAAAACTTACGTTATTAGTGTGCGGTTTAAGGTCGTATTAAAACTTACGTTATTAGTGTGCGTTTTAAGATCGTATTAGAAGTTACGTTATTAGTGTGCGTTTTAAGGTCGTATTAGAAGTTACGCTATTAGTGTGCGGTTTAAGATCGTATTAAAACTTACGTTATTAGTGTGCGTTTTAAGGTCGTATTAGAAGTTACGTTATTAGTGTGCGGTTTAAGGTCGTATTAGAAGTTACGTTATTAGTGTGCGTTTTAAGGTCGTATTAGAAGTTACGTTATTAGTGTGCGGTTTAAGATCGTATTAAAACTTACGTTATTAGTGTGCGTTTTAAGCTCGTATTAGAAGTCACGTTATTAGTGTGCGGTTTAAGATCGTATTACATCCAATGCTGTGAACAACATTGGATCTGGCGCTCAACAAAATAATAACTATCATTATTATTAAGGGATACATTGTAAGTGTGTGGTTTAAAATCGTATTAACCGTCACGTTATTAGTGTTTTTTAAGATTATATTAACAGTCACGTAATTAATGTGCGGTTTAAGTTCGTATCTTGGCCCAGAACAAACAAATACGTTGGAAAGTTGAACCGAGGATATTCGGATAGATGACCGGTAGAGGTATATATATACCTACATACGGTTGTCGGCTGTGATTAATGGGGAAGGCGACCTGCCTCGGAGCAAAACCAACCAACAAAGGGGTGTCTGTGTTCCCTATAGAAACAAGGGTCATTAGAAAGCACTCGCTAGAGGGCGTCGATGTTGTCTCAATGTAGCGCGACAAACACCGGATACAGTCCCGGGTAATTGACGGCTCTGTCATTCACTGTTGTCCTCCACGACCGACTGCAAAATACGCTGTTGTACTCGCATATTTGAGATAATGCAAAACCCAGATTCGCGCCGAAGCCACGGGTCGACGAACCGAATGATATCGACGAACCGTCAGCGACGGATTCCGCCGAGGAACACTCGCGTCCGATCATGCGTGACGACAGCATCGGAGTTCAACCAGAGGTTAAGTTTGCGCTGCCGCTTCAATCGGACTTACATCACACATACCATATAATGTACGTTTGCCGCAGGCAGTGCATGAAGCACGCCATTTATAACTAATAGCGTCAGTTATCATTACAATGTAATGGTAACCGACGCTCTTAGTTGTAAATGGCGTGCTTCTTGTATTGCCAACGGAGACGGACACGTGGGTGGATAATAACCTTGATACTGGAGATCGTCAAAAGAATTGTTCCCAAGACTTTGTCTGCAGGGTCATGAGTGCTATTGCCCACCCAACCGTAGTGTAGGATTAACTGTACATTATATTAATTGTAGCGTTTTTAGTGCACCAATAATGGTGTTTGCCGTACCACTCACACTTACCACAAGCTTATGCACGATTAACGTAAAACCGAGTGAAAGAACTATTCACTGCGATCTGTTTTGAAGACGGAACACTTGTCAACACATTGAAAAGGCTATTCTGTTTAATAAGTTTTGGTTCTGTAGACGCAAACATTTAGTTTTGTGCCATTAACAAGACTGAAACTGCTCCAAAAGTTTTTTTTATATTTCTGATATTTTTTCTTGTTTATTGATTGCAACTGTTCCATATGCACACATATTATGTACTTCTATAATGTCACGGTTTGATCCATGATTGTTGTTTATCATAATGAAAATTTTCTTTCCTCCTGAATCATATGCACAACACTTATTTTGACAATGCATGCATGCATGCATATTGTCGTATACACGTTCTAATTTATCTTCACAAATCGCTGTCTTTTTAAGTGAAATCACCGTTCTACCACAAAGCAACTGTCGACACTCATCAGCTTGCCTTTGAATCAATTGAATGTTATCATCGATATTGCAAAGTAGCTAATGTTTTATTGAGAACAAAACTGTGCACAAAACGGTGGCATATGTTGGGATCAAACTTTGATGAGTAAACATGCAATACGTGGCCATTTTATATGCGCCACACATCGCATCCGCGAATACAGCATGCCGGCGATGCGGTGTTATCTCATTGATAAACTGAGCAGGAATGAACACACCACAAGCGGCGCATTGATGAGCACAGCTATGCGGGATGCTGTTGCTTGACTTCCTATTTAGAGAAAAATACAATGACGAAAGCAGAAACACAAAGAACAACACAAAGCAATGCAAGACAAAGAACTCGAACCAACTGCCAACAACGCTGTATCAAGATAAACGAAGAAACTTCACAGAATCCTTACCTGGTGTATCCGAGACATGTCCATTCGGCTACTTCCAGTACCTGCGCGACCACGAGGAGTGACCGCTCGCCGACTCAGTCTGCGCAGCGCTGACCGCTAGAGCGTGGCCACTTATTGGTCACCGCCGTTCGTGCTATTCCAGGAGCGGAGAAGGTAAACTGGTTTCGTCACCGCGAGACTCGAGTGAGTAGTTTTCGCTGAGACCGCTCTCGCTAATTCACCGCTCTTGTGAACGCGAATCAACAACGGACTTATCTTGTTTTCCGCTATTGTCAACGGCACTCCGAATATCCGCCCGTGGGAGTATTAGACTGCCTAATTTCCGGGACTTGTGCGGTCACCAATGCTTGAAATAAAGCATGGTCTACAATGCTGGACATAAAGGTAGGCCCATGCGATATCACATCTGCTGAAATCCGGGAGTCGTATTCGAAGCAGCAACTGCGAGGCCAGTTTCGACAAGTCCGAGCGTTTTGAAAAGCGCGCAGACACCCAACGACGCATTCGATTGCACCATATTAAATCAGCCGCCAAGCCGTCGATAGAGGCAGCCATGCGTGGCGACGAAGGTGGAAAATCAGCCGCGCGTGACGGTGATGACCAAATGCAATCGAGTCTAGTTACGACATAGTTACTCAATTCATTTGTCCCGCTGTTAAGGTAGACCAGCTGCCTCATATTAGATAATACCACGAATACAATAAAACACTTCCGTCGTCCTTTTAACTTTTATCAAATAAGGCCAGCAGTTGCGGATAACACATCTAAATACACACGCACGCACACACGCGCACGCACACACACACACACCACACACACACAGTCAGTCATACATACATACATACATACATACATACATACATACATACATACATACATACATACATACATACATACATACATACATACATACATACATACAGACAGACAGACAGACAGACAGACAGACAGACAGACAGACAGACAGACAGACAGACATGCATACATACATACATACATACATCCATGCATGCATGGATGGATGGATGTATGTATGCATGCATACAGACAGACAGACAGACAGACAGACAGACAGACAGACAGACAGACAGACAGACAGACATACAGACAGACACACACACACACACACAGACACAACAACATACATAGAGACATACACACATACATATATACATATATACATACATACATACATACATACATACATACATACATACATACATACATACATACATACATACATGCATACATACATACATACATACACACACATACATACATACTACGTACATATACATACAACATACATACATACATACATACATACATACATACATACATACATACATACATACATACATACATACATACATACATACATACATACATACATACATACATACATACATACATACATACATACATACATACACATGCATGCATACATGCATGCATGCATACATGCATGCATAGATGTATGCAGACAGACAGAC
>JAODUO010000369.1:700000-715000 GCA_025642075.2 Ridgeia piscesae
GTGTGTGCGTGTGCGTGCGTGCGTGCGTGCGTGCGTCGTGCGTTCGTGCGTTCGTGCGTTCGTGCGTTCGTGCGTTCGTGTGTTCGTGTGTGCGTGCATGTCAGGCGAAGCCTCACGCCTCATCAGCAGTCATCGACCCGATGCTACTCATTGTCATCGCCGACAGCTTTGATGAGACGCTGCCGAAGCCGGGGAAATTCATTGGAGGTCGGTTGAACTGCGGGTGGTCGCTGGGGGCGCTGCGCGTCGAGCGCCAATGCTGCACCTGGCGAACGACGAGTACAACAAATAGCGACACCAGGACGGTAGCAATGGCCGACAACACTGCAGCCATCACCAGCGAAGTCATGGCGGTGCCCGTAGAACCAGAGGTAGCCGCGACCGCGCCAGCGCCAGTCTGTGCTGCGGCGGTAATCGCTGAAAATGGAAACAAATGCTTATTGTAAGTTATTGTTTATTCAACACATACCGGATAGTGATAAATACGGGGGTCGTTGTCATTTGCTCATTTTGTCTTTAGACTAAATGGCTGTGGACGTTGGAGCCTTTAATTCTTGAGGTAAAAACATATTCTACTATACTCTTTCGTTGGCTGTCATAAATGGTTAAAACGACGAACGACATTAGGATTATTTTTAGTTACAGTTGTGTGCAGCGCTCGAGAACGTTCTAGTAACTGATTAGAATGTATATCGACTGTTGACATGGTTCCATTTTAACGGTATTCCGTTACACCGAGCACCCCAGATTTTGCAGCGGCTTGCCGGACTGGACGTTACAGGGATCCGGACGGATTACCGCTAGTTCCAGTCATGCTCGTCATTCTTTGTTTAAACAACTAGGTTGATTTAGCTACAACGATGCACTACTTCTGACCGTAGAACGAGGCTATTCACAGCCACGACCGATTTGTGTATACTGTCGGGCTGTGAAGCGAAGGTGTTAGCATTCTACAAATGCTTTAAGTATTCCACTTTATACATTTTTACCAGAGTTTGTTTGCATTATGTTGATGTGACAACGGCTAGTGATTTAAAACAAATATCGATGCATTTCGCAAAGATTTGGTCGGGTTTGTTTTTGCAAAAAGATGTTATTAATTGCAAACCGACTATGGCCAATTTGTGTTGTACCAGTATATTAAACAAACACGGGGTGTTTGTTGTCTCTGTTTTGTTACGTCCACAAATGTGAAGGGACCGACATTAACGCAATCCCCGGGTTACGTTGTCATGTTGGATACAGTTCCATACATCGAAAACCACTTAAATGCCCGGCAGATGCGCTACCACCTACACTACCGCGCCCAATAATTAGTTTTCAATAAGATAGAGCATTAAGAACGTTTGCGCCATGATTTGTTTTTTTCCAGGCGTAATTTAATAGTATTGATACGAATACGTCGTTACTTGCCTGTGCACGAATGCTTGTCGTCGCTCAACCTGAAGCCATTGTCACACTGACACTCGTAACTGCCGTCCGTGTCGGTGCAAGTCTGTTGACAGCCGCCGTTGCACATGTCGCATTCATTGACGTCTAGCAACACGACAACGCCAACTTGTCAAAAGTAACACACTGACTAGTTGCATGCTATTATTGGGTCACTCTTGGGAAAACTAGACAACTATTGTTGACAATAGCTATCAACAAACTTACTCCAAAGAAAATCCTCTCTCTCTAACATTTAACCTTTCATTGTCACTGTACTGTCAAAACAATATTTTTCATTTCGCTTTTGTCACACTATTGAAGCAGCATCGTATGCAATGTAACCGTATAACAAGGACCTTTCCACAACGGTCAGATAAGCCTAACGTTGAATCTTGAAGACACCGCAACCATCGACAGTTGGGAAAGTTAATAAGATGGAATGTGTTCTCTACGTAACACAACTTAAACGGATCGTTATAAGCTTGGTGGACTGTATCATAACATGACAATTTTCCATAAGTAGTGTCTCTGCTACCTTTGTAATGCAAATCTATACATAACTTGGGTGTTATCTGGACAACAAACCGATTCATAACTTTGTTTTTGCAAATCACTTTGTGTCATCTGGGTGATTAATTATGCAGCCCCGTTATAATGAATCATTGCCTTTAAACACAGTGAATTTGGCGGATAAAAGCGGTGTTAATTTTTCAATATGTTATCAGGGTTAAAATTATTAAAAAAAAATTGTAATGAAATTAAGCCATATAAGTACATGCAATAAATATTTTTACAGGACTGTTTAACAATTGCGTACATCATAAATGGTTTAGCAGTTTAAAGAATATATTTTATGTATAAACTCTCAGATGATGGCTGATTGGGAACGCTTCTTACTGTAACAACGGGTTCCGTTCGCCGGTCGAACGTCACATTTATCGTCTTTACGACAGAAGCACATCCTCGAATTAGAGTTGACAGCTCCACAGAATAAGTGTTCTGAAAACATTAAGTAACAAAGTTCAAGTTGACAAAAGCAGAAATTGCTGCAATACATCGTGACTCGCTATAATTCCTCTATATCCAGCAACTGTCTATATTTGAGTCACAGTTTGCAGAAACACAGTTAGCAATACATTACGACCACAAACAAATCTGAAGAAAAATACGCCGCGATCGGAAAGTATGTATGCATGATCAAAACGGAAAAACTGGCAATAATATTTATAATAATCATCACTATCACCATTTTCATCATCGTCATCAACAACAACGATAACAACAACAGGAAGAACAACAACTATACTAAGAAGGAGAAGAAAAGGATAAGAAAAACACGTGTGTGTGTGTGTGTGTGTGTAGTGTGTGTGTGTGTGTGTGTGTGTGTGTGTGTGTGTGTGTGTGTGTGTGTGTGTGTGTGTGTGTGTGTGTGTGTGTGTGTGTGTGTGTGTGTGTGTGTGTGTGTGAGTGTGTGTTGTGTGAATGTGTATGTGCGTGTGTGTGAGTATGTGTGTATGTGTTAGTGTGTATGTGTGTGTTGTGTGTGTGCTATATGTGTGTTGTGTGTTGTGTGTGTGTGTGTGTGTGTGTGTGTGTGCGTGCGTGCGTGCGTGCGTGCGTGCGTGTGTGTAGGTGTTCATGCAAATATGGCTACTATATAAATATAAGTAGAGGACTGCACATCGTAAGACGTCCATTTTACTGCACTGCGCTGCGCTGCGCTGCGCTGCGCTGCGCTGCACTGCGCTGCGCTGCCTGCAGCTGCCTGCCTGACCTGCCTGCCGCCGCACTGCACTGCACTGCACTGCACTGCACTGCACTGCACTGCACCGCACCGCACCGCACCGCACCGCACCGCACCGCACCGCACCGCACCGCACCGCACCGCACCGCACCGCACCGCACCGCACCGCACCGCACCGCACCCGCACCGCACCGCACCGCACCCGCACCCGCACCCGCACCGCACCCCCACCCGCACCACCACCACCACCCACCCACCCACCACACCACACCCACCACACCCACCACACCACACACACCACACCACACCACACCACACCACACCACACCACACCACACCACACCACACCACACCACACCACACCACACCACACCACACCACACCACACCACACCACACCACACCACACCACACCACACCACACCACACCACACCACACGTCAATACACCCACCGTTCCCTCGAATCCCACAAGCATCGGTTAAGATCGCGTGCGCTACCCTCTCAAGACTCTGGAAATCCTTCGCCTTAAAGTAGTTTTTGTCTATCTCTTGTGGCGACGATGAGATCCTCTTCAACTCCTCTTCGTTGATACCCTGGGTGATGCCGACGCTGTATATTTGGATCCCTCTATTGCCGGCTCGAATGGCTTCTGGGATTGTTTGATCCGTGTCACGGGTCGACATGCCGTCGGTGATGACGATGGCGATGTTCTGGGCATCGGGCCTGTCGCCGTTTCTTGGAGTGAACTCGACGTCGTTCATGACGCGGATGCCGCCCGCCGTGTTCGTGTTTCCGCCCAAGTAATCGATCCGACTGACCGCCGCCTTCAACGAGTTCTTGTCCGAGTACTGGTTCAGATGGAACACGCTCTCTGCGGACGTCGAGAATTTGACGGCGCCGACCCGGACCTGGCTCGACCCGATGTTTAATACGTTGACCATTTCATTCACAAATCTAAGCAGCAGGTTCCAGTTGTCGTAGGAGCCGTCCTTCGGGTTCTGGTCGCGAATGCTGCCCGAACTGTCGATCACGAACACGATGTCGGCTTTGTAGGATTTGCACAATTCTGCAACAGACGAAAAAACTCCATATCAAACAAAAGATGGAAAGGCAACGTACTTTTTAACTCAGAACTAAACTTGTTGACTGACGGTACTCCACACAAATCACACACAGACACACATCAAGTATTGAAATGAGTTGCGAAAAAAATCCTGCGAAATTGCGTTCGACACTCTTGCGGGCATCTACTGAGTTGGGCGTAGACATTGCCTTCATATTTAACCATGGGTGTCTTTTTGAAACAGACACGTTTTAAATCACATTCGTTGTTGAATCTTTTCATGTCGTTGTTTGACAAATAAATGCAGGTCTACTATCCTTATATACTGTTCATTTTGTTGTCTAGGACAACTTCGGTAATTGTTTCTATTTCTGGTAGATACGTTCAGCCTCGCTGCAGTGTCTGAAAGGCATACACGTTCCCAAACGTCAAACGCTTGGCAACACAGCGCGACAAGTTGGCGTCTTGAGTTGAAGTACGAGATTCATACCTGGACAAGTTGTCACCATACTCGGTGTCTCAAGCGTGTATCCCGGACGACACGAGCAGTAGTACGAATTGTAAGTGTCGATACACAACTGAGAGCAGCCTCCGTTGTTTGTCGCGCACTCGTTTTTAATACATTCATCTAAAACAATTGTTAAAACTGCTTTGTAGTTACGCAAAGATCACACATAGTTTCAGGTAGGCTAATCAGGTTATCGCTTATTTCGTAAAGTTCTAACACATGTATACGTGAACACTGGTAGAATAGAACAACAGCCATTAGAGAAAGTGTTATCTTGCAAGTTATTCAATATTAACATGCTGTAGTTTCATTAGAGAAAGTAGTATCTTACTAGTTATTTAATACTAACACGCAGTTGCGTCAGAGATGCTGTAATCAAAATAATAATAATAATAATAATAATAATAATAATAATAATAATAATAATAATAATAATAACAGTAAAAATAATTAGCTAACTTCTATTGCGCCTAAATGCTTAGAAACCAAGCTCAGAGGCTCATCAATACAAAATGGTTGATCCACCTGAAAGTCAATAAACAAATCCAGTTGTCATCAGATTGACTGATTGATACGCCAGGGCGCTTTGGTGGATAGGCAAGATTGTAAAGGGATGTCTTTAAATAACGGCGGAATTTAGCAATATTTGCAACTGACTTAACACTAGAAGGAAGCATATTCCAAAGAGTAGGTGCACCCACAGCAAAATCCCTAGTCCCAATACTCGTGTAGAATTTAGGGACTAAAAGTAAACCAGAACTAGATGATCGAAGCTGAACAAGAATAACCAGGTGCGAACAATAACCAGCACAGTATGACAACAGGAAGATGGCGGAACATAGAGAAGTGAGGACATATCTAAAGTGACAAAAGGCTTCATCTGATTGAATTGGGCCGAAAACATGCACAGAATGGACAAGGAAAATGTAAAAAGGAGAACACGGAACAGACGATATGATACAAAAAGGAGAAGTTGACTGATAATAAAAAGAACAAATTATTTAAAATACTGTTAGCGTCAGGACGAAGCAGCATACAAACAAGTGAGACAACTCACAGGTGGAGAGACGACGTGACGAGATAAATTGGAAAAACAAATCTGTACATCAGAGATTGGGGGAAATTGCTGACGGTGTGGCGATGAGAACGGGCAATCGACCGATGTGGAAGACCACCTACGTGCGTGGGATCTAGGTAAAGTAAACGATGAGGCAACACAGGACAACACAGAACAACACAGGACAACACAGAACAACACAGAACAACACAGAACAACACAACAACACAGAACAACACAGTACAACACAGAACAACACAGACAACACAGAGACAACACAGAACAACACAGGACAACACAGAACAACACAGGACAACACAGAACAACACAGACAACACAGGACAACACAGAACAACACAGGACAACACAGAACAACACAGGACAACACAGAACAACACAGGACAACACAGACAACACAGAACAACACAGACACAGGACAACACAGAACAACACAGGACAACACAGAACAACACAGACAACACAGACAACACAGAACAACACAGAACAACACAGACAACACAGAACACAGACAACACAGGACAACACAGAACAACACAGGACAACACAGGACAACACAGGACAACACAGAACAACACAGAACAACACAGACAACACAGAACAACACAGACAACACAACAACACAGGACAACACAGAACAACACAGGACAACACAGAACAACACGAACGCGTCGTGTCTGATAAGGTAAAACGACTTCGAATTCCTAATCGACATATTTGCTCATCGCTGCAAGTAAATACAAAGAAGTGACGTCAACGTGTGCGAGTACTCACTGCTTTCTCCGGGGGGACCTCGTGGCCCCGTTGCCCCTGCACGGCCATTAATCCCGTTTCGACCTCTGGGACCGGAAGGACCTATAATATAGTGAGCTTTATGGAATGAAAATATTACAAGCAGTCACTTTAGTTCAAGAAAGTACCTCAGATTGAACCACAATTGTAATCAATCACATTATTTGATGTGGACATTTTTGTTTGTTATGTTTGTTTAATTTGCATACACTGCCGGGCATGGATGTTCGAAATGTTAACACACAGTGTATTATAAAGATGTATGTGATTACTGAAATAAAAACAGGTTATTTTATGAACTAATGATCCATGAGAATCGGCGAATGAAAAAATATCTTTAGAATTGCACAAATAGCCTTTTGGTGCAGTTCGTGTGAGGTAGAAACTCAGTTTTTACTAACGAAATTTTCCCGGTGGAAACCGGAAACGGAAGACACGTCTTAGCAGCAAGGCAAGGACGAACACTGATACCGAACAGATTGCATGTCTGCTCATAATACTTCAAGGCAAGGACGAACACTGATACCGAACAGATTGCATGTCTGCTCATAATACTTCAAGGCAAGGACGAACACTGATACCGAACAGATTGCATGTCTGCTCATAATACTTCAAGACAAGGACGAACACTGATACCGAACAGATTGCATGTCTGCTCATAATACTTCAAGGCAAGGACGAACACTGATACCGAACAGATTGCATGTCTGCTCATAATACTTCAAGACAAGGACGAACACTGATACCGAACAGATTGCATGTCTGCTCATAATACTTCAAGGCAAGGACGAACACTGATACCGAACAGATTGCATGTCTGCTCATAATACTTCAAGGCAAGGACGAACACTGATACCGAACAGATTGCATGTCTGCTCATAATACTTCAAGGCAAGGACGAACACTGATACCGAACAGATTGCATGTCTGCTCATAATACTTCAAGGCAAGGACGAACACTGATACCGAACAGATTGCATGTCTGTTCGTAATACTTCAAGACAAGGACGAACACTGATACCGAACAGATTTCATGTCTGCTCATAATACTTCAAGGCAAGGACGAACACTGATACCGAACAGATTGCATGTCTGTTCATAATACTTCAAGACAAGGACGAACACTGATACCAAACAGATTGCATGTCTGTTCATAATACTTCAAGGCAAGGACGAACACTGATACCGAACAGATTGCATGTCTGTTCATAATACTTCAAGGCAAGGACGAACACTGATACCGAACAGATTGCATGTCTGTTCATAATACTTCAAGGCAAGGACGAACACTGATACCGAACAGATTGCATGTCTGTTCATAATACTCCAAGACAAGGACGAACACTGATACCGAACAGATTGCATGTCTGCTCATAATACTCCAAGACAAGGACGAACACTGATACCGAACAGATTGCATGTCTGTTCATAATACTCCAAGACAAGGACGAACACTGATACCGAACAGATTGCATGTCTGTTCATAATACTTCAAGACAAGGACGAACACTGATACCGAACAGATTGCATGTCTGTTCGTAATACTTCAAGGCAAGGACGAACACTGATACCGAACAGATTGCATGTCTGTTCGTAATACTTCAAGACAAGGACGAACACTGATACCGAACAGATTGCATGTCTGTTCGTAATACTTCAAGACAAGGACGAACACTGATACCGAACAGATTGCATGTCTGTTCGTAATACTTCAAGACAAGGACGAACACTGATACCGAACAGATTGCATGTCTGTTCATAATACTTCAAGACAAGGACGAACACTGATACCGAACAGATTGCATGTCTGTTCTTAATACTTCAAGACAAGGACGAACACTGATACCGAACAGATTGCATGTCTGTTCATAATACTTCAAGGCAAGGACGAACACTGATACCGAACAGATTGCATGTCTGTTCATAATACTTCAAGGCAAGGACGAACACTGATACCGAACAGATTGCATGTCTGTTCATAATACTTCAAGACAAGGACGAACACTGATACCGAACAGATTGCATGTCTGCTCATAATACTTCAAGACAAGGACGAACACTGATATCGAAAAGATTGCATTTTCTGCTCATAATACTTCAAGACAAGGAAGAACACTGATACCGAACAGATTGCATGTCTGCTCATAATACTTCAAGACAAGGACGAACACTGATACCGAAAAGATTGCATTTTCTGCTCATAATACTTCAAGACAAGGAAGAACACTGATACCGAACAGATTGCATGTCTGCTCATAATACTTCAAGACAAGGACGAACACTGATACCGAACAGATTGCATGTCTGCTCATAATACTTCAAGACAAGGACGAACACTGATACCGAACAGATTGCATGTCTGTTCATAATACTTCAAGGCAAGGACGAACACTGATACCGAACAGATTGCATGTCTGTTCGTAATACTTCAAGACAAGGACGAACACTGATACCGAACAGATTGCATGTCTGTTCGTAATACTTCAAGACAAGGACGAACACTGATACCGAACAGATTGCATGTCTGTTCGTAATACTTCAAGACAAGGACGAACACTGATACCGAACAGATTGCATGTCTGTTCATAATACTTCAAGACAAGGACGAACACTGATACCGAACAGATTGCATGTCTGTTCATAA
The DNA here is from genome assembly GCA_025642075.2 of Ridgeia piscesae. NCBI lineage: Eukaryota > Metazoa > Annelida > Polychaeta > Sabellida > Siboglinidae > Ridgeia > Ridgeia piscesae. Next base: position 709,259 of record JAODUO010000369.1, read on the forward strand.
TACTTCAAGACAAGGACGAACACTGATACCGAACAGATTGCATGTCTGTTCATAATACTTCAAGACAAGGACGAACACTGATACCGAACAGATTGCATGTCTGTTCATAATACTTCAAGACAAGGACGAACACTGATACCGAACAGATTGCATGTCTGCTCATAATACTTCAAGACAAGGACGAACACTGATACCGAACAGATTGCATGTCTGCTCATAATACTTCAAGACAAGGACGAACACTGATACCGAACAGATTGCATGTCTGCTCATAATACGTGTATGATAGAGAGATGGATAAAATAAGTTTACTATATGGCAAATGTATAGTTGGATTGTACATGTATATTAACAATAAGATCAACACTTCCACACAATATCATACAACGATCAAACATCTTATTAAAATAATCACTGAAAAGAATTGTACGTAATAAAATTAAAACATGTACATTAAAAATAAAAAAACTTAAAACATCTCTAAAATATATTATAAATAAATAAAAATGAATAAAAAAGAACAATTCAAACTGACCAGTTCCTCCGCGTGGGCCCCGTTCGCCGGCTGGACCCATTCGACCAGTGGCCCCCGTAGCTCCGGTACCTGGAAAAGTCAACACCTGTCACTAATACATTATCTGAGACGTCTGGCTGGCTATATCAACGCCTAGAGGTATGCCGATAATTTTCATACCATGTAAACGGTTAGAACCGGCTTCCGTTAGTGCGAATGAATTACTTACTCATTAGCGGAAAGATCAATAATTACACAGATGATTGAACGTACATAGTATTAGAATTGAACTCTCTGTGGAATCGTTTAACAGTTCTTAAAATGTTATCGATGTCGCCATTAGATAGGCGAACCTAACCGGAAGTAAAGTAGCGCTAACATGGCTGCCCTATCGTTTAGTAAACATAGCTAGCAGTCTCGCTTAACCAACTCTCGCTCGGCTGCGTAATTCCGCGAGAAGTTAGTCCGGTGAAACTTACGTAATGCCATTACTCGAAGCCGACAATGTCATCACTGTTTTGGATTAATTCACATGTTTACGTGTTTAATAATAAATAACGGTTATACAATGTGTACACAATTGATAACAAAATTTAGATATAAAATATATGTAAACAAAATAAAAAGTAAAAAATGATATGAAAAACTAACAAATAAAATTATCATTTCAGTGTATTTTGTGTATGATATGTTTCAGTATAAGTTTAATTTTGAAAAATATTTTAAAAAAATTTGAAGTATAGTGTTATCTAATAAAAAATGTATATCCTTGTTTAATTTGTCATTTTAAAGTCGGCCTAAGAGCCAATCATCGTCTCTACCTTATTCAGGAGTAAGGCCGCCCTGCCGGTAACAAGAGCACAGCATAATTTCCCCAGGTAGTTTTGAGGGGCTTCAAAATGGCAGCCACCTCACGGCGCCTGGGTAACCGAGGCTAGCATTACTAGCGGCTCATGTTAATCATTCCTTCGAAATAGGACCGTGCATTTAACTGAGCATCCACATTTGAAGTGATCTATCTGATATCTTCTTAACACGTCTCCTACCGAGGACGAGGACGAGGCCGAGGACGATCAGGTCAACTGCGGCTATGGATAACAGTAACTCACCCGCGGGTCCACGAAATCCGCGAGGTCCAGTAGCTCCCGTATCGCCGTCGATCCCGTCTCTGCCTCGCTGCCCGGCTGGACCTGTATAGACACCATGTCGACGTCTCGCTCAACGATTAATAAGTCAGCCAGCCAGCCAGCCAGCCAGCCAGCCAGCCAGCCAGCCAGCCAGCCAGCCAGCCAGCCAGCCAGCCAGCCAGCCAGCCAGCCAGCCAGCCAGCCAGCCAGCCAGCCAGCCAGCCAGCCAGCCAGCCAGCCAGCCAGCCAGCCAGCCAGCCAGCCAGCCAGCCAGCCAGCCAGCCAGCCAGCCAGCCAGCCAGCCAGCCAGCCAGACCAGCCAGCCAGCCAGCCAGCCAGCCAGCCAGCCAGCCAGCCAGCCAGCCAGCCAGCCAGCCAGCCAGCCAGCCAGTCAGTCAGTCAATCAATAAGTAATAGTGACACTTCTATACCGCCGATATCCTTGAAAATGCAATGTTAGAGGCGCAACAAACTCTTTTGATGGAATCATAACGGTAAACATCGTCACGGATGCATGGGGCCGTCTAAAATAAAATTCATGATGGAAAAGCAATTTCAAACAAATATGTTTTGAGTTACTTATGAAAAGTAGTTATAGTTTCAGACGATTTATTGTTATAAGGAGTTGATTCGACATTCAGGCGCAGCTACAGAGAGGAAAGAGGGAGAGAGAGGGAGAGAGAGAGAGAGAGGGGGGAGAAGGGAGAGAAGGAGAGAGAGAGAGAGAGAGAGGGAGAGAGAGAGAGAGAGGGGAGAGAGAGGAGAGAGGGAGAGAGGGAGGAGGGAGGAGGGAGAGAGAGAGAGAGGGAGGGAGAGAGAAAGAGAGAAGAGAGAGAGAGAGAGGGAGAGAGAAGAAGAGAGGAGGGAGAGACAGGGAGAGGAGAGAGAGAGAAGAGAGAGAGGAGAGAGGAGAGAGAGAGAGGAGAGAGGAGGGGGAGAGAGAGAGAGAGGGAGAGTGAGAGAGAGAGAGGGAGAGAGAGAGAGAGATGGAGAGAGAGAGAGGGGAGAGAGAGGGGGGAGAGAGAGGGAGAGAGACGGAGAGAGAGAGGAAGAGAGAGAGAGAGAGAGAGAGGAGAGGAGGGAGGAAGGGAGAGAGAGAGAGAGAGAGGGAGAGAGGGAGAGAGAGAGAGGAGACAGGGAGACAGGGAGACAGGGAGACAGGGAGACAGGGAGACAGGGAGACAGAGAGTGTGTGTGTATAGCAATGAGTGAGCTTGACCCATCATTTGGATTTGGACGTCTGTTCCGAGCCATTCCACAGGGGTGGACATTGGACGCGCCGGGAAAACACTACAGGAAGAAGCCAAGCTGGAGAAGTGTCGGTTTTGACCTCTACTTTGCGCGAAGACGATTAAGGAACAAATACGTTTTTATCCACAACGAAATAATTAATAATACAATAACACGTTGCACGTGACTAAACATGCACAGCAAGGTTTGACAAGTTAATATATAGCTATGTAAGTCATTTATAAAGCACAACACACATGACACACAAATGAAGGATTCACGGCTAGTTAAGATAAGACACATTAAAGTTACGAAACAGAGAGGTGTTTACGAACCAGTCCCGCCGCGTGGTCCACCTTGGCCGGGATCTCCTCTCGGACCCGTGGAACCTGTCGCCCCAACAACTGAAACCAAACCAAACAAACTTGATACCATCACATAACACCAGTTTATATCTGCTGCATCAGGTACTGATGAACACAGCAAATGTCGGTACCTGAACTTCCATGAACACATCTCGCAGCGGTTGACCAATAACGTAAGATCTGTGATTAACAGGTAGATTCCAAGGTAGATTTATATTTTCTAATACAGTGCTACGTCATTGATGCGATTGATACTGCCTAAACATTTAGAATTTAAATAGAGTACACGACATAAAACAAAGCCTTTAAATTGGCCATTTTTACGGAAACTCCCGATGATGTCCGGTTTGGATTTATTGCTCTAGCGTGACGTCAGTCGTGATTTTGGCGTAATCTAGTGCGGCGCAGTCGCGCGATGTCGAGTAAAATGACGCTGAAAACGCTGGCGATCGGGGCAAACGTCAGCAACGTTTTTTACAACTGACGTCACGATTCTGCCTCTCGCGGCATTTCCCGAAAAAAGACTTTCTAAGCCGTCATCGCGACAGCTCCCGTTTAATGTCAATTTAAAAAACGATTCTTCAAACTTATGATTTCGGGGTTGTTGTCATATTGCATAGACCCCTATATACATGCATAAGGTATTTTTCTAGTTATTAGATTTTTTTATTGGAAAATATCGCCTTTAAGGAAGTGAAGGTGTGTTCTCGGGAATTGAGATGTGTTCTTATTGGGTAACACTGTTGGGTAGAGAATACAGGCTAACTAGTACGTTATGTGTAGAAAAGTGTGGAATTAGTGAATTCATTGTTTTCTTAAAATGTGTTAGCAGTTATGACGCTGACATGCTGAGGCACATTACCGCTACGTCCCGGATGTCCAGTTGCACCAGTTTTTCCAGCCGGACCAGTACTCCCAGTAACGCCCGTGGGTCCTGTAGGTCCTCTTCTACCATTCACTCCCGGGGTCCCATCTCGTCCGGCCCGCCCAGTGGCACCTGCAGTACACGACACAGACTGTCAGCCGACCGACCGACCGACCGACCGACCGACCGACCGACCGACCGACCGACCGACCGACCGACCGACCGACCGACCGACCGACCGACCGACCGACCGACCGACCGACCGACCGACCGACCGACCGACCGACCGACCGACCGACCGACCGACCGACCGACCGACCGACCGACCGACCGACCGACCGACCGACCGACCGACCGACCGACCGACCGACCGACCGACCGACCGACCGACACCGACCGACCACCGACCGACGACCGACCGACCGACCGACCGACCGACCGACCGACCGACCGACCGACCGACCGACCGACCGACCGACCGACCGACCGACCGACCGACCGACCGACCGACCGACCGACCGACCGACCGACCGACCGACCGACCGACCGACCGACCGACCGACCGACCGACCGACCGACCGACCGACCGACCGACCGACCGACCGACCGACCGACCGACCGACCGACCGACCGACCGACCGACCGACCGACCGACCGACCGACCGACCGACCGACCGACCGACCGACCGACCGACCGACCGACCGACCGACCGACCGACCGACCGACCGACCGACCGACCGACCGGACTCGGGATCGCTTGCGACTGTGCGGCCGATGTCGTGTCGTGTGTGGTGTGTGCGTGTGTGTGTGTGTGGTGTGTGTGTGTGTGTGTGTGTGGTGTGTGTGTGTGTGTGTGAGTGTGTGTTGTCGTGTGCTGTGTCGTGTTGTGTGTGTGTTGTGGTGTGTGTAGTGTGTTGTGCTGTGTCGTAGTGTGTACGTGTGTGTGTGTGTGTGTGTGTGTGTGTGTGTGTGTGTGTGTGTGTGTGTGTGTGTGTGTGTGTGTGTCGTAGTGTGTGTCGTATGGTGTGTGTAGTGTATGTGTGTGTGTGTGTGTGTGTGTGTGTGTGTGTGTGTGTGTGTGTGTGTGTGTGTGTTGTGTGAGTGTGTGTGAGTGTGTGTGTTGTGTGTGTGTGTGTGTGTGTGTGTGTGTGTGTGTGTTAGTGTGTGTCTGTATGTGTGTGTATGTGTGTATGTGTGTGTGTGTGTGTGTGTGTGTGTGTGTGTGTGTGTGTGTGTGTGTGTGTGTGTGTGTGTGTGTGTGTGTGTGTGTGTGTGTGTGTTTGTGTGTTTTGGTGTGTGTGTGTGTGTGTTTTGTGTGTGTGTGTGTGTGTGTGTGTGTTGTGTGTGTTGTTGTGTGTGTGTGTGTGTGTGTGTGTGTGTGTGTGTGTGTGTGTGTGTGTGTGTGTGTGTGTGTTTTGGTGTGTGTGTGTGTGTGTGTGTTGTGTGTGTGTTGTGTGTGTGTATGTTAGTGTTGTGTGTTGTGTTGTGTGTGTGTGTGTGTGTGTGTGTGTGTGTGTGTGTGTGTGTGTGTGTGTGTGTGGTGGTGTGGTGTGTGTGTGTGTGAGTGTGAGTGTGTGTGTGTGTGTATTGTGTGTGTTGTGTGTGTGTGTGTGTGTGTGTGTGTGTGTGTGTGTGTGGTG
>JAODUO010000369.1:720000-745000 GCA_025642075.2 Ridgeia piscesae
ATTAAGATCCATCTTTTATATGCTACACAATATGTCAAATATATTATTAATCTCTATTCAATGATCGCGCTGAAAGGACAATACACTTACTGGCCGGCACAGGGTCCATGTTGTGGCAAGTAGCGTCGATTATCGTCTGTATGAGGTTGTCTAGGTTCGTGAACTCTCTCCTAAGGAAATAATTTTGGTTGAGGTCGTGGGGCGGCGAGGAGATGCCGCTCACCTCGTCTCTATTCACTTTTTCCGTGATGCCAATGGAGTAGACAGTGATGCCTTGGCCGTGCGCAATCTGAGCCTCCGGAACTGTCTGTTCGGGATTGATCTTCGACTCTCCGTCAGTGATGACGATGGCGACGTTGGGTACGGACGGCCGGTCTCCGTGCGCGGCCGTGAACTGCACCGTGCGCATCTCTCGAATACCCCCGGCTGTGTTCGTGTCGCGACCTTTGTACGATATTCCAGTAATGGCGTTCTTCAGAGAATCCTTGTTGTTGTAAGTGTTCAGATAGAACATGCTGTCGACCTCAGTAGAATATCGCACGACACCCACCCGTGTGGCCGTCGGCCCGATGACGCGCTTCGAAACGATGTCGTTGACGAACTTCAAAACCCGGTCCCAATTTCCCGCACCGGCGAAATTGATACTTCCCGAGCTGTCGATGACGAAGACGAGGTCAAGCGGAGCGTCACACTGCCCAGGCGGGTCTGTGACAGACACGAATGAATCATTAGTCATGTACATTTAATGTAAGGACAGAAGATATGAAACTGTATGCAGACGTGCAACAATGACGTATACGTAGGGGACATTTCACTAACGTTCACACCCGATTTTGGGTGTTTAATGGAAATAGTGTCCTCGGTTGATTTTGGTTTTTACACAAAAATACATTCAATTTAACAACGAATTTTTTTTAATGAAGATTTTTTCTTAAGAGCCCTTTCTTTGCCTTAAGTTCTTTACCTTTACCTTAAGAGTTATTGTCTTATGGAAGATCTAGATCTTCTGTACGACAGAAGTCGACGTTGTGATGCGCAAGACAGGACAGTAGTTAGTTCATGACAGGATTATATACCTTAAGCTATGATTATGACAGGAGACATATGACCAACTGGACGCCACACTATTTATTATCACACGTCATAAGTCGCGTTACAGACCAGCGTCACAATGTAGACCCGACTATAGGAATACGTCACACCACATATCCTAATTATATTGTAAAACTGTGTCTGTCTGTCTGTCTGTCTGTCTGTCTGTCTGTCTGTCTGTCTGTCTGTCTGTCTGTCTGTCTGTCTGTCTGTCTGTCTGTCTGTCTGTCTTCTGTCTTCTGTCATTCTGTCATTCTGTCATTCTGTCTGTCATTCTGTCTGTCATTCTGTCTGTCATTCTGTCTGTCTGTCTGTCTGTCTGTCTGTCTGTCTGTCTGTCTTTCCGTCTGTCTGTCTGTCTGTCTGTCTTTCCGTCTGTCTCTCTGTCATTCTGTCTGTCATTCTGTCTGTCTGTCTGTCTGTCTGTCTTTCCGTCTTTCCGTCTTTCCGTCTTTCCGTCTGTCCGTCTGTCCGTCTGTCCGTCTGTCCGTCTGTCCGTCTGTCCGTCTGTCCGTCTGTCCGTCTGTCCGTCTGTCCGTCTGTCCGTCTGTCCGTCTGTCCGTCTGTCCGTCTGTCCGTCTGTCTGTAAAACAACTCTGTATGTCTGCGTGTGTGTGTGTGGTGCGTGCGTGCGTGCGTGCGTGCGTGCGTGCGTGCGTGCGTGCGTGCGTGCGTGCACCATAAATGCTCCCTAAAATTGCACTGTTATTGCATATTTATTCAGGGCAACGGAAAACGATGGATGGCAGTTTTCTAATATTTTGGCGCGGGTGACTGTCTTTTCCCCCAAGCACTGCTGGATAAATCGGCTAGTGAGTGCTAATTCTTTAAACAAATAACAATACTAATACATTTTATTTAGACACTAAAATTCAAGTGTTGACAATAGTAGCTAAACATTTAAAGGAAAAAAATATAATAAAACTACAAGTAAAACATATTTATACGTATAGTTAGTCATTGTTGTACGGAACTGAACTAGAGTAGTCAAGAAATAGAAGCATATGTTGAAAAATATATTGGAATTCCGTGTTATTATACACATTTTAAGCGTTGAATAACATATACGCAGACATGTATACGAGCGTACAATAATGAAAGTGACACTGCTGTCAGTACTCACTGTCCACCGCCGAAGTCGTAAGCAAGACACACCCAGCGACGAAAGCGCAGAGTAGAGGCAGCCTGGTCCTCATGTTGGCTGCTGAAACGATGTCACAACATGTCATAATTCAGAGAGACACCTTACACCTTTCGAAAACATACAAAGCACACTGCTTACAGTGAACTGGATGCTAGCCTTGCTAGTACAAAGTTTCAATCAGACATTTTTGAAGCCAGCGCTCTCCATGTGACGCAATCTCATTAAAATGATTTCTATTTCCGCAATTCTCATTTATTAATGATGCCCAGCGGTCATTAGTTCAACGACTTGATGGTCATGTGACACGCAGCTCTGACGTCATGCAACGTTTGAGGTGGTAACGTCAATATCGGTTGTTCACAGCAAGAATAACCGAGATTAACATTTCTTCCTCCAGTGACACCATTAAGCGTTATAAGTATGCTACAATGACGACCAGTCTGCGAGAATAAGATAGTGTTAACAATGAGCAAGACATTCGGTTACAAATACCATTTATAAAAATGTACTGTTATAACTAAAACGTCAGCATAGGTCTTCACGAACATAGTTTGATGACAACTTTATTGGAATAATATATTTGACAACATAACAATACTCTGTAGCCTGAAGATTTAGGCAAAATGGAAGTTTTCTTCTTATTATTACTATTATTAATAAACTTATAATTGACATCATTTCAAAATGCCTGGTCGGTATTTTCAATTAAAGTGTACGAGTAGTTTGTTATGGATTGTGATTTTAATACGTCATTCTTGATTGCGGTGTTTCTTTGCCATAACGTTAATAATAATAATTATTATGATAATAATAATAATAATAGTAGTAATAATACAAAATATGCTGCAAACCTAAAGCGAAGTTATAATGTTATTGTATAAGACCATTATCTACGTACCCGTGTTTACACCCGGTCGAAACAGCTGGTTCTACCGACTCGAGGAATCAATCCTGAAAAACGAAAGAAACACATCATTGTATCGGTCGTTGATCGCACAAACACACAGCGTCTGCCTAACACGCGTGTCTTTACACGTACATAATACACACAGGCACGTACATAATACGGTCTATGTTCACAGTCGGGACAAATCTCCGGCTTTCAAAAGGAGATACAATCTCCTGCATTTTCTTATTGTTGAAAGCAATCTCCTTGGTTATTAAACATATTTTTCTATTAGGCCTACATGATTGCATTGTCTGCTAACGGGGTATTGTCTGTTCCGTTGGTACTGCCCAGTAGGAGTCAGGGCGATCGGTACAAAGAGGAAGTTTGTTGATTCGGTTGGCTTGAATTGGCTTGTCCATGCTACCTACTGCTCTCAATCAGCATGATCAGTCTAACATCGGTACTTAAGAGAACCCCAAACCTTTGCGACGTACTTCATGATGCCATCTCTTAGCCATGACAATTTGTATCCCGGCCTCGATTGCCGTTATGCCAATTAGCTCCTGCTGCAGACTGTAAACGTTTTGAATCTAAACATGCATATGAATTTTGAAGTGAGATGTCCAACTGTTACGTAGCAGTACTATGTTCTGACCCACATTGAGTCGGTCCGTTCCGTCTTCTCAACGATGCTTCTCCACCTAATCACCCCCTTGTACAACGTTGCCCTCTCTCTCGGCTTCCATCACTTCCCTCACGGCGTGTCTCTACGCGCTATGTCTCCTTTTACATTGTCATCTCCCTCTACACCTCCCATCTCCCTCTTCTGTTTCGTATGTCCGCGTTCTGTTGGTGATTACTCGATATAATACGCCATGCCAAATTACCGATTATCGTGTGCCTTAAGGTGGATACTATGTTCGTGCAAGTAAAACAATTAATATTCCCTGTGGGTTAGCGGTTATACTAATGTTTGTGTGACCAATCATGCGGAATTAACAAAGTATATTCAATGGACCGGAACGCAGCGTGTACACACATGCTGTAGATTATACAGTTGTTGTAATTGTCGACAACACAGGTGGTCTGTTTGCCTTGAACTGTCTAACCTGTAATCACTGCAAATGATGGCAACGTCTGACCGTGTTTGTCCGTCGGTAGATTCGCGCTGATCGATACTTGTTCGTTACATTTATTGATAATGACTTAGCACAACACGGCGTTACGCAATGACACATTCCCACGCATGCCGAACCATTTACAAAGGTATCTTACGAGACTCTAGCTACCATAACTATTACTGCGTTATTGTGAAATCCAGACTGGTTTACAAAACACCATTTTATTGCATGGTTGTGGCCAATGCACAATTTGACGGCAGGTCGATAAATGACACCTCGTCAGGACTCAGGAATGTCTGGGAGACAGTTGAGTGCATTCAAAGAATGTTTTCGCAGACAGAACATATATTAAAAATGGGAGAACTACAGATGAAAATACCTTCACCATTTATGTATATATTGCAAATTAGTTAAATGAATAGGCCACTTGGATGAAAGAAAACTAGCAAAATGCATTAAAGACACAGGAAAGGGAAGACCAGAATTGAGACTTCATGTGCCGGTTACGTGAGATGATTTGGAGAGGCTGAATGACGGAGAAAGGGGATATACACGGATAACAAAGTGACCTGGACGAAAGAAGAAGAGGGAACTATGAATAGTGTACTGGCAATGATCGGTCCATCAGTTTTTATCTGACCCACGAAGGATAATAATAATAATAATAATAATAATGATGATGATGATGATGATGATGATGATGATGATGATGATGATGATGATGATGATGATGATGATGATGATGATGATGATGATGATGATGATGATGATGATATGATAATGATAATGATAATGATAATGATAATATAATATTAATATATATATTAATATTAATATTAATAATAATAATAATAATAATAATAATAATAATAATAATAATAATAATAATAATAATAATAATAATAATAATAATAATTAATAATAATAATAATAATAATAATAATAATAATAATAATAATAATAATTATGTTAATAATAATAATAATAATTGTTTAATAATAATAATAATAATAATATTACAGTGTATCTGTCTTTTATATGTTACAACTATTAAGCTGCTTTGTTCTAATGCAATTCACAGTGTTTGTTGTTGGAACTAAACTACTGATTGCATGACAGACTAATTCGGTCACATATTCAGACAATCGTATTACAGGTGATTACGTCGACAGGATAGGAAATCGGATTAAACATGTGAATAGACATTACGTCGTAAAGCCACGTAACCGTCTAATCCTCAGTGTCTATACACCCTCCTAGGACATAACCTCGTGATACACTCAGCCCTCACTACACGTATACACCCGTAGTCATACAGCCACTCCTCACGTACACCACCCTCTGATAACAGCCACTCACTCCCCCGTACACCCTAAGTCATACAGCCACTCCTCACGTACACCCAGTCATACACCACTCCTCACGTACACCCAGTCATACAGCCACTCCTCACGTACACCCAGTCATACAGCCACTCCTCACGTACACCCAGTCATACAGCCACTCCTCACGTACACCCAGTCATACAGCCACTCCTCACGTACACCCAGTCATACAGCCACTCCTCACGTACACCCAGTCATACAGCCACTCCTCACGTACACCCAGTCATACAGCCACTCCTCACGTACACCCAGTCATACAGCCACTCCTCACGTACACCCAGTCATACAGCCACTCTCACTACAGTCATACAGCCACTCCTCACGTACACCCAGTCATACAGCCACTCCTCACGTACACCCAGTCATACAGCCACTCCTCACGTACACCCAGTCATACAGCCACTCCTCACGTACACCCAGTCATACAGCCACTCCTCACGTACACCCAGTCATACAGCCACTCCTCACGTAACCCAGTCATACAGCCACTCCTCACGTACACCCAGTCATACAGCCACTCCTCACGTACACCCAGTCATACAGCCACTCCTCACGTACACCCAGTCATACAGCCACTCCTCACGTACACCCAGTCATACAGCCACTCCTCACGTACACCCAGTCATACAGCCACTCCTCACGTACACCCAGTCATACAGCCACTCCTCACGTACACCCAGTCATACAGCCACTCCTCACGTACACCCAGTCATACAGCCACTCCTCACGTACACCCAGTCATACAGCCACTCCTCACGTACACCCAGTCATACAGCCACTCCTCACGTACACCCAGTCATACAGCCACTCCTCACGTACACCCAGTCATACAGCCACTCCTCACGTACACCCAGTCATACAGCCACTCCTCACGTACACCCAGTCATAAGCCACTCCTCACGTACACCCAGTCATACAGCCACTCCTCACGTACACCCAGTCATACAGCCACTCCTCACGTACACCCAGTCATACAGCCACTCCTCACGTACACCCAGTCATACAGCCACTCCTCACGTACACCCAGTCATACAGCCACTCCTCACGTACACCCAGTCATACAGCCACTCCTCACGTACACCCAGTCATACAGCCACTCCTCACGTACACCCAGTCATACAGCCACTCCTCACGTACACCCAGTCATACAGCCACTCCTCACGTACACCCAGTCATACAGAACAGAACAGACAGTTCTCGTCATGACATAGTTTCCTCGAAGATTGCGACATGTCACCTAACCGGAACTCGTCCAATTAAACATAATTACATAGTCTCTTCGATTCATTAACCGATATTTATTCTTGCATAAAATAGGACAATTCGCCGATGGTTTTTGAATAGTCTATTGTCATAACTGGTCAAATCTTGTCTTGGGCCATTAATGCGTCGCCTGTCACTCAGTTACTCAGGCGTAGCCGCAGCGATGTTAAACATAATCTATTCGCACGGTTGCCTTGCATTGTTGCCGACGACAAACTCGACGGATTTCTGGACCTACGGCATGCGTATGAATGGAACATTTGCATGAAAAGGCTGCATCGTTATGACGGATATCTTTACCACGCAAGCCACGAGAACATGAATGGGCAATGTCAGTTCAGTGTCGGACATTCAGCGACTATGTTAAGCAAAGCAACCTCGTCTACACAAGGTTACAAACACCGTGAGAACGCTGCAATCAAGGCTGATAGCTCATTAGTTACCAATAAATATAAAGAGACAAAGACTTGGTTCACAAAGCCGTCCAGGTCAATACTTTACTACCCGCAACTGAAGCCTCGGCCTTCTATCGGTGCCACACAACTGTAACGATTTCACATAGATCTTGTCGTTATTACAACATATTTTGCCACAGTTTAACCCCTAAGTGCGTTAGTTCAATCGTCACATATAATCATATCCACATTTATTTATGTTACGAAAATATTGCGTCTCTGTGCACTTTAATACGGAAAGAACGACACAATCCTTGCTATGGGGATCGACAATGACTTACCCTAGACACGGTGGCACGACATACGCGTGCACGAGGACAATGACGATTTGGGACAAATGGAGACAAGCATACAGGAAACGAAACCGTACGAGAGCCACTGCATTGATGTCATTGTAACAACACAGACGCCTACCAAGTTGTTAAGCGTGGTGGTAACCAGCTATTACGATACGTCTAAACGTGTAGTGTCGCAATGCGTCTTATATACTTTCGTATTACAAACGCTTCAAGCTGATGCTTTCAGATTTTGTTTTCAATTAACCTACATTAAAGCAACTGGCTATGCCGTCGCTGCTGGTACGTAGCGTATCCACAGAGAAGATTCTTATCTCCCCGTAGTGGACCCTGGTAAGTCCTCACTTGAATATACACTAACACACTAAGGATTTAGGATATATATATATATATATATATATATATATATATATATATATATATATATTTTTTTAAAAATGGAAATTGAAACATTGTTTCTTATTTCCTCGTATCAGTTTATTCCCAAAATATATTGTCTTGCCAATATAAAAAGAAAAACATTTAATGACATAGTAAATCATAGTAACACGGTAACGCTAATGTCACACATGAGTAGGTAATGAAACATTGATTTACAATAATTGTACTTTGTCTGTTCCAAGTGCGGATACAAGAATCAACAAAGAAGCCCACAGAAACCATAGAATACATCGAGATCTTAACAACCAATTATGGTGCATACAAGTAAACACTAATTTATGCATGTGTATTCAGTCACCGGAAATGGCTAGCATAATAATATTATTGTATTACACCGCTGCTGTTCAGCCACGCATGACGCCGCTAAATCAGCGACGCTTGTCGAAGCACGTGTCGAGGCACGCTTAGTGGAGACGACCGCTCCTAGAACAGTGTGGAATTTGGAAGGTGTAGACATAAAGACGGATCATGCAGCTGGTCATATATTGCAGCTATGGTTTTAAGGTCATTGGTATGTTTAACCAAATGTGACATGTTCAAGGACAAGTCAACTGTGATAAAGAGCAGACATAATGAGAGCATGCGTGCAGCGAACTATAGTTATGAGCACAATTTAACCAGCTGCACAGAATGAATTTCGCACGCATTGATTTCCAGTCCCGTAAGAGAGCTACTATTTGGTCTTGTTATAACTCCACGCTGCGTAAATGTGTGTTTATGTCGATACTCAACATTATAGATGGCCGGTCACAGCGACTCTAGACGTGATGGGCGAGCATGTCATGTAGGTGTTGCTAATTAGATGTCATGTTTTACCTGACTGATGCGCCCTTCAACTAGCCACCATCTACGTTACCAGCTGAATGACGAGTGTAACGTAAACGTACACACCAAGTTGCACCCCGAATTCTGCGATAATACGCAATATGCGTTAAATGTTGTTGATATTCATATGATATGGTTGGTTTAGTTGGTTTGCTCTTTCGTCCATTAATTTAAATGGTTCGTCAGGTTATCAAGTAGTTGGTTGGTTCGTTGTTTGGTTTGTACTTGGTTGATTTGTTTTGCGACTCGTTGCCAAATACCCTGTTTGATACGTTCGGGTATTGGTTCTTTAGTTCGTCGTCTCTATCGCCGGTTCGTATATTGTTTGGTGCATTGGTTTGTCAATTCACTCGCTCGTTAACTTGTTCATTCCGTCTTTCATTTATAAATTACTGTATTCATTCATACGTTCTCTCATTCATACGTGCATTCACTTCTACAGTGTCATAATACCCATACACGTCTCCATGTGGCTCTGTCTGTCCATTGTGTGCAACACCCTTGGCAGAACGGCTATTGTAAACTTACTAGTCAATAAGAGTGGTCACTTACCTATCACAGACGCTGGACTCGAGTGTCCGATGGAAGGACTGCGAGTGTCCGACGGTCCCGTTGCGACGTACCTATGTCTGATCAACGAATGTCGACCCTTGGTTCGTTGCTTCACGATTGTCACTGGACCATTCATTAAGTAATTACTACTTCTGTCTACAGACAACGGCGTCTCGACGCACTCGCTGTGGCGCCTTTGGTATTGCATGGTATGTGCACGTTGACTAGTCTCAATAATACGATTGTACCACACGAAAAGACACTACGTTGCCCTCGCCGAATGCAATCGTGATAGATGTTGCGGTGATAACAAATCAATTCAACGTAGATAAACAATTATTGATATATTACGAGATCACCTGCGTGTGAAACATTGAAATCGACGAATACGTTAGCTTCGGGCTATAACTGACATCATGTGTTAATCGTGGAGCGCCGTAGCGTAGCGGTTAGAACATCGTAGGCCCTACTCTCTTCAAACGATCGACCCATACCCTGCAGCAGAACGTTGAGAATAGACAGGAAACTGCAAGTTGTAGACAGCTACTCACCTTAGGATGGGAGTTACTATAGCAGAACGTTGAGAATAGACAGGAACCTGCAAGTTGTAGACAGCTACTCACCTTAGGATGGGAGTTACTATAGCAGAACGTTGAGGACAGACAGGAACCTGCAAGTTGTAGACAGCTACTCACCTTAGGATGGGAGTTACTATAGCAGAACGTTGAGGACAGACAGGAACCTTGCAAGTTGTAGACAGCTACTCACCCTAGGATGGAAGTTAGTGTAGCAGAACTTTGAGGACAGACAGGAACCTGCAAGTTGTAGACAGCTACTCACCTTAGGATGGGAGTTACTATAGCAGAACGTTGAAGACAGACAGGAACCTGCAAGTTGTAGACAGCTACTCACCCTAGGATGGAAGTTAGTGTAGCAGAACTTTGAGGACAGACAGGAACATGCAAGTTGTAGACAGCTACTCACCCTAGGATGGGAGTTACTATAGCAGAACGTTGAAGACAGACAGGAACCTGCAAGTTGTAGACAGCTACTCACCCTAGGATGGGAGTTACTATAGCAGAACGTTGAAGACAGACAGGAACATGCAAGTTGTAGACAGCTACTCACCCTAGGGTGGGAGTTACTATAGCAGAACGTTGAAGACCGACAGGAACCTGCAAGTTGTAGACAGCTACTCACGCTAGGATGGGAGTTACTATAGCAGAACGTTGAAGACAGACAGGAACATGCAAATTGTAGACAACTACTCACGCTAGGGTGGGAGTTACTATAGCAGAACGTTGAAGACCGACAGGAACCTGCAAGTTGTAGACAGCTACTCACGCTAGGATGGGAGTTACTATAGCAGAACGTTGAAGACAGACAGGAACATGCAAATTGTAGACAGCTACTCACCCTAGGGTGGGAGTTACTATAGCAGAACGTTGAAGACCGACAGGAACCTGCAAGTTGTAGACAGCTACTCACCCTAGGGTGGGAGTTACCCTTCTTCTTCTATTAATCAGCCAACATCAGTGTTGTGATGATTATGCTGATTTGTGGAGGTTGCAGTAGACACTTCTGAAATGTAGTGAAAGGGTGTGTTACATAGTAGAGGGGGTTGTAGACATAAGAAATAAGAGGGGAGGGGGGAGGGGAGGGGAGGGTGGTCTGTCTGTTTACAGGTGGGCAGCAAGCCTGGACTTGAAACAGTCCAGGGACTTGGCTGCCACTATTTCCTGGGGCAGGCTGTTCCATTCGGGGATGGTCCGGGGGAAGAATGACACCTGTCTGTACTGTGTCCTGCAGTAAGGGATATTGTAGCTGTGTGTGTTGTTCTTTCTGTGGCTTGATCTGGTTTCTGTTGGCTGTGGTAGGTATTCAGAATCAATGGTGACGATGCGGTGGTGAAACTTGTAAAACATTTCAAGTCGAGCTTTTTTACGGCGTTGTTGGAGTGTGGGCCAGGCAAGAGAGTCGATGATGGAGTTGACGCAGGATGTCTGGTGGTGTCTATTTGTAACCCATCTTGCTGCACGGCGTTGGACTTTTTCTATTGGTTTTATGTTGTTTGCAGAGTGTGGGTCCCAGACAGTGGCCGAGTACTCCAGGATTGGGCGGACAAAGGCTTTATATGCTGTTTCTTTTGTTTCCGTTTCCCGATTTTTAGGTTTCTTCTGAGGAAGCCGAGTGTCTTGTTTGCTTTATTTGTGATGGTGTCTATGTGGAGTCCCCAATTCAGGTTGTTCTGTATGTTTACGCCAAGGTATTTTGCTGTGCTGACGTTTTGCAGGTTGTGTCCGTGTAGGTGGTATGACGGTACAATGTTTTCTTTCTTTCGGGTGACACACAACGTGTAGCATATCTGTGGATGGAAGCTCATGGACCATTGTTTCTCCCATGTGGTGAGGGAATCAAGATATTTTTGAAGCTTTTTCTGGTCCTCTTTGTGTTTAATGGTGTTACTGCACAGGGTGTCATCAGCAAAGAGTCGGGTTTTTGATTCAATGTCTATGGGTAGGTCATTGATGTACAGAAGGAAGAGACACGGGCCAACGACTGATCCTTGGGGGACTCCCGAGTCCACAGGCATGAAGTTTGATCTCTCTCCCCCAACCACTACAGCCTGCTGTCTGTTCTCGAGAAAGCTGTCAATCCATGCATTAAGTCGACCTCCGATTCCATAGCGACGCAGCTTGTGAACTAGAAAGGTATGGCTCATCTTGTCGAATGCTTTTTCAAAGTCAAGGACAATGGTGTCCTCCTGGTTTCCCCTCTCCAGCTTTTCGCTTGTTTCATCCACGTACCCCAGAAGTTGTGTCTCACAGGATCGTCCGCATCGGAAGCCATGCTGCTCTGGGCAGAGAATGCTGTTATTCTCTAGGTGTGACATGATGTGACTGGCGATGATGTGCTCCATCACCTTGCAGGCTATGCATGTGATTGAGATGGGGCAGTAGTTTTCTGCCTTGTATCGTTCTCCCTTCTTGAAGACAGGCGTGATATGGGCTAATATCCAGTCGAGTGGCAATGTTCCAGTCTGGTAGGAGTATCGGAAGAGCAATATAAGGGCTGGTGTGACTTCTTCTGCAACTATCTTCAGGAGCCTTGGTGAGATCCCGTCAGGACCACAGGCTTTGTTAGTGTCTAAGTTTAGAAGCAGTTTCTTCACCCCTTCTTCAGTAATGTTGATGTTTTTGCAGTCTGTGTACTCAGGAAGGTCTGGTTTTGTGGGGCAACGTAGTTTAAACTCCTCAGCAGTAACAGTATCTCTGGGACTGAACACAGAACAAAATTGGTTATTGAGAAGCTGGGCTTGTTCTTTGGGGTCTGTAATGAGTTTCCCAGTATTTTTGAGTGGAGAGATTCCCACCCCCTCAGTTCCTCTTGCATTGATGAAGCACCAGAACTTCTTCTTGGAGGAGTTTGGGTTTGGCACGTCATCATTGGCGGGAAAATTGGTGGATGTAGAGGTTTGAAATTGGTGGTGTATAAAATTTGAAAAACAAGCGGAAATATTGATTGATAAGTATTATTCTTGTGTTAAGGTTATTCATAAAGTGGTACTGGACATATATTGAGTAGTAGTTTTGGTAAAAGTTTGTTAGTTAACAGTATTTTTGAACAGATTAGTATGGTGGGTGATAAAAGGGTAATCTAGGCTTCGACAAATTGTAAACAAGATTGAGCAAATCTCTTTATTTGATATAGTATATAAGAGATAAGCAATAAGAGTAACAACTACATTTTAAAAGATAAAACTGTGAAGGGTATCATTGTTTTTAAAAAATAAACAAGCATTTTAGTGGGAAACCCCTTTTTTGTTTAAAAGGTAGTTCCAACGTTTCCGCTGGGGAACGGTACCAGAAAGACTAAACTTATTGTTCATGGTAGCATAGGTAGTAAGTTGTTTATAACATAAAGTGTGCTGCAGTTGCTGTAACAATAAACAAACAGTTTTCTAAAGACTAATTTGGGTTTAAAAAAAGAGTTGATTTTGACAAATCTAAATGGCACCTAAGGCGGCAAGTAAAACAAGGAGGCCCGGGTTTGTAACCATTTTGCCACAGTTTGGGGGTGGTTTTGCCGTAGGGGGGTGGGGAAAAAACCCTTGGTCAGAAACAACGGAGGAAGGGTTTACGTTCCAATTTTTTGGGGTGTTGGAAAGTGGACTGTCTGACAGCAGATTAGCTAGGTAACGGATATTGTGAAGGGGATGCAGAGGGAGGGAGGGGGTTGCAAGGACAACAAATGGAGAAAGAACAACGGGAAAACCCTGACATGCAGGAAGGTGACAGGGAGAAAGTGACAGTAGAGGGAGGGAGGGACAAGGGGGGGGGAATGAGAAAGTAGTTTGGAAAAAAGGAGGAAAGACGAATGGAAAAAAGGGAAAGTGAGAGGTGATGTGACCAAACGGAAGTCAATAACAAGGACGATGACAGGAAGAAAAGAGCCCGGGAAAGAAAGGAACAACAGAAAAAGCGGCAGGGGGAAAAGTCAGAAACCCAAAGGGAGATGCAAAACGGAGGAGCTACTCTGAAGCAGTGATCGGGGGGGCATTGAGAACAGAAAGGGTATTTATGGGGGGCTCCATTTTGCGAAAGACAGACGGGGACATTAAGCAAAGGAGAAGACGTTGTTGTTTGTCCCGGGGGCTAGGATAGAGCATGTGATTGAACGGGTAGAGAACGTATTGGGGCATGGCCGGGGGGCGACAGGGATGGAACAACCAGGATAGAAAAGAGATACAGAGAGTTGGTAGAGACACTGAAGAAGACGAGAGTTAAACAGATCATACTCCGGGAATCTTCCAGTGATGAGGGGAAGGGGAACAACATTTAGAAATTGCAAGAGGATGGCAATTAACGGACTATTAGAGCAGTTTGTGAAGAAGAAGGAGTTGGATTTGTAGATTTGGGGGGATATTTTGTTGGTAAAGAAGACATGTTTATGAGAGATGGCCTCCATCTAAGGGGAAAAAGGGCGCAGCAGTGTTCTCCGAGAACCTTCTTCGATCGATGAATAATGGAAAGGTTGCAATTTTTTAAACTAGTTTCGCAGGGGGGATACACAGAGAAGCCAAATACTAGAGGCATAGATAAAGATAGAAAAAAGACATCAGCAAAGAACAGCCTGGAAAGCCCTAGGGAAATTTTGGGTTTAAAAATTTGTGTTTGTTTAAATGCAAGGAGATAGTAAAAAAAAGAAATGAACTAAACATTATGGTAGAAGATATTGACCCTCACATAATAGGTATAACTGAATTTTGGGGCCCACACCCTTTTCGAAATTAGGAATGACAGGGTATGTAATTTTTTAGGAAAGATAGATTAGGAAAAGGGGGGCGGGGTTATTTTATATATTAAAGAACCCAATCCAAGCTTATGAAATTTAGAAAAAGAAGCAGAATGTGAAGAAGTTTTGTGTAACATAGTTACAGGAAATCAACTTTTAACTGTTGGGTTGGTGTATCAGTCCAAACATAAGCATGGAAGAAAATGAAAAAATAAAAAGCTATCAAAGAAGTGAGTAAACGGAAACTGTATTATTATGGGGATTTTAACCAGGGGAAAACAGTGGACATCTCTACAAGTACCGGGAGAGGGGATCAAGATTTTTTAAATTTAGTAAAATGGTTTCCTTTCTCAACATGTTTTAAAAAAAACCCAAGGGCGAGAACTTGTTAACCCTGTATTGAGCCCCACAAAAGGGAATTTTGTTGATAAGTAAAGATATGTGACCCATTTTGGGGTGTAGTGATCACAACCAAATACATTTTATCATCAAAGAAAAGGGGAGAACGGAATAGAAAAATAAGGTACGGGAAAAAAATTTTCACAAAGGAAGATAAAAGGACATGGGGAATATTTAGCAAAGATAGATTTGAATAACACACTGAAGAATAAGACAAAAAAGAATGCTGGAATTTTTTAAAAAGAGTGAAATTGACTGCTCGTTAAAAATTTTTTCCCTTGAAAAAACAGGGGAAACAGTCAAAGAAGAAACACTTATCGAAGGAAACCATTTGAAAAAAATCAAGCAAATGATGTTGGGAAAACATATGGGCATACCGGGAAATGAAGAAGACTATAGCATTTATAAAGAAGCACTTTAAACAAGCTGGGTGAAATTTTGAAATTTAAAGAGAAGCTAGAACAAAAAATAGCTTTTAATATAAAACATGACAGCAAGAGTTGTTATGCGTATGTTCCCAATAAACAGAAAGTTCAGGATAAGGTCGGGCCTCTAGAAGGTAGTGATGGAAACATAATAACAAAAGGGATTCTTAAAAGGCAGAAAACCTAAATGAGTACTTTAGTTTGGTGTTTACCAGGGAAGATATTAGTATATTACCAGTACTTTGAGACTAAGTTGAAAGGGGGAGAGTTTGACTATTTAGGACAACTAATTGTAACCCCAACAATGGTAGCTATGAAAATAAGAGATATGAAGGATAATAAATCACCCGGAGTGGATGGGATTCCTCCCAAATTACTATTGGAAATTGTAGAACAAACCCCATACCGCTTGCAACGGGTTTAAATTTTTCATTAGGGAAAAGGGGAAAAGTTCCGTTAGAATGGAAAGAAGCAAACATTATATCATTATTTAAAAAAGGTTCGGGAAAAAGTCAGAGAACTATAGACCAAATGAGTTTACCATCGGTGATTTGCAAACTATTAGAAAGACTAATTAAAAAAATCACCTGGTTGATTTTCTTGTTAAAAATAAATTGATAAAACCCTCTCAACATGGGTTTTTAAAAGCTAGGTTCTTAACAAATATGTTATGTTTTTTTGGGAAAATGTCACAAAGTGGCTAGATGAGGGATCACCAGTAGATATAATCTACTTAGATTTTAAAAAAGCCTTTGACAAAATGCCACACCCAAAAACTACTACTTAAACTAAAGGCCCATGGCATGGGAAAAGGAATGATCAACTGGATAGAAAAAAGGCTTATTGGTAAAAAGACAAAGAGTAGTAGTTGATGGGGAGGTTTCAAACTGGAAAAACGGTTTTGAGGGGGAGTACCCAGGGGTCAGTACTGGGACCTATTTTATTCTTAATATATATCAATGATTTGGATGATGACAAACAAGCAAGGTGTTGAAGTTTGCCCGGGCGACACAAAAGTGTTTAAGGGAAAAATTTAAAAATGATGCAGAAGACAGCATTTACAAGATGATCTTAATAATTTTATAGAATGGTCTGAGAAGTGGCAAACTGTTTTTTTGGGAAAATGTAAGTGCCCTTTACAAGGACAAAAGAAGATGCACAATATACAATGGGTGATACTGTAATAAATACTACCTTAAAGGAAAAGGACTTAGGGTTAACTATTAGTGCTTTTAAATGAAGGTAATTGGGGAAAGGGGAAAAAAAAAATTTTTGGATTAATTAGGCGAAATATAGTGTACAAAGAAAAAAAAAATAATAATACCGCTGTATAAAACAATAATTTAGGCCTCATTTAGAATATTTATACAAGCATGGAGGCCATATCGCAAAAAAGGATATTGATATGCTAGAAAAAGTACAAAGGAGAGCAACCAAAAAGATCCAAAACTCAGGAATATTAGTTATGAAATGCGTCTAAAAAAATGTGGTTTAACAAAAAATTTGAAACCAAAAATTGAGAGGAGATCAGATTGAGGTGTTTAAAATATTGAATGGATATGAAAATATTGACAGAAATATTTTGTTCACAGTCAAGGAAGAGAAAAGGACTAAAGGACATGGAGTTACATTAGCAAAGAAGCGGGGTAGACTAGATATTAGAAAATTTTTATTTTCAAAAAACAGTAAACGAAAGGAACAGATTATCAGCTGATTGGTAGGTGCTAGTAGTTTTAATATATTTTTCGTAATGAAACCCGGGGATTTTTGATGGAAGGGGACTCCCAAAACCCCTAGTTTTTCCTCCTTTTATTAAAAAGGGAACTTTTTAAAGGTTTGGAAATTTTTTTCAAATCAATCTGAGATCAGGTTTTCTACATGTCTCCAGTAAAGGCGGCGCAGGCTTTTCTGGACTTGCCGTTTCAGCAATTTGAATTCCTGTTTCAGATCTTCATCTCCATACTTTTTCCAGCGTTTGTGAATCCTGTTCCTCCTTTGGATCAGCTCCTTCTTGGTTTCATAGTCAACCCATGGGTGGCTTGGTTTTGATTTAGTTTGCTTGTGGGGGACATGTTCTGTGAGGGCTTGGCTAAGGCCAGTCTTGAGTTCTGTCCATATGTCTTCTACTCCACTATTTTCATTGAAGACGGACATAATGCGATTGTTCAGCTGACGTGCTGCATCTTTTAGTGGCTCCTTGCATTCTTCTGTGTATATGGGGATGAGGCGTTTTGGCTGGTATTTCTTCGGAGGATGGACCTGCAGTTCCATGTAGACTGCATCATGGTCAGGAAGCCCTGGCAGTACTTCAGTTCGGGGGACCAGGTTTGGATGGTTTGTCATGAACAGATCTAGGTAGTTCTTTCCTCTCGTAGGATCCTGTACCATCTGCTCCCAGCCTACGTCGTTGATATCATCCATGAATTTTCGGTGGATACTCGGGCTGGGGCTACTATAGCAGAACGTTGAGGACAGACAGGAACCTGCAAGTTGTAGACAGCTACTCACCCTAGGATGGGAGTTACTATAGCAGAACGTTGAGGACAGACAGGAACCTGCAAGTTGTAGATAGCTACTCACCTTAGGATGGGAGTTACTATAGCAACACTTTGAGAACAGACAGTAACCTGCAAGTTGTAGACAGCTACTCACCCTAGGATGGGAGAAACTGTAGTAGAACGTTGATAATAGACATGAATCTGCAAGTTATATACAGCTACACACGCACTTAGCTCTTCACCACCTCCATACAATACCACACACGCTCTACCATACCGTCAATCGAAATAAATAAATAAAATTCATCTTACCATTCTTATGAACCAAGATTACAGGTTCTGAAGCAGGCAGCTGGTGGCTGTTCACATGCTGAACATAGTTAATTTAAAAAGGCAGCGTAAAACAAAACAGGCATAACCAGTATGGATAACTTTTTATACATAGTCATTATCTTCGTCGGGTAAGATGGATTTACCACAGACCTTCTGAATGTGTATGTCCAAACAGTTCGAGGGTCAATCGTATTAATCAACTGTTTTTATACATAAATAATGTACAATCTAATTACTACGTGCACTTTTAATGTGCACATGTGTGTGTGTGTGTGTGTGTGTGTGTGTGTGTGTGTGTGTGTGTGTGTGTGTGTGTGTGTGTGTGTGTTGTGTGTGTGTGTGTGTGTGTGTGCGTGCGTGTGTGTGTGTGTGTGTGTGTGTGTGTGTGTGTGTGTGCGTGTGTGTGTATGTGTGTGTGTTGTGTGTGTGTGTGTGTGTGTGTGTGTGTGTGTGTGTGTGTGCGTGTGCGTGCGTGTGTGTGTGTGTTCGTGCGTGTGTGTGTGTGTGTGTGTATGTGTGTGCGTGCGTGCGTGTGTGTGTGTGTGTGTGTGTGTGTGTGTGTGTGTGTGTGTGCATGTGTGTGTGTGTGTGTGTGTGTGTGTGTGTGTGTGTGTGTGTGTGTGTGTGTGTGTGTGTGTGTGTGTGTGTGCGTGCACCCTTTTAATGCATTGTATGTACATACTGTTACGTTTTACTAATGGTAAGGTCTAATGTATATGTGCATTTATTTATTTTATATATTCGTACTTTTAATCTACTGTGCATATATCTGAATTTTCTTACGTGTGTTTTATCACAATTTGAAATAAACAACTATTATTAGATCAGCCTATGTTAGAGTGGGCGGAGTCAACCATGCGTGTCGACAATGGAGGCAGTCACGCGTATCGACAACGGCAACAACGCCACACAGAACGGGAGTATCCAAACACAACAGCAATAGTTATTGGTATCAAAATCACTGATATTTTGATTTACTTTACGCTGCTAATCGTTTAAACAGTTTGGACGATCCTCTGTTTTTCATGTACAAAACATAGTTCTTTAATTTGCATCCCAATCCACAATTTTAAGTAGACCGACCTTGGCATATTTTCAACATATACTCCAATATGTTCAGTCATCAATAATTAGTAATACTCATTCTTCTTTAATCGTATGTTATGTTTTACAAAGTGTATATCATTTACAAATATCACATGGGTCCACTTATAACAGCGGCTTCCATATATTTTGTTGGTCAAAATATTCATCACCGAAATACTAGCATGCACCAACAAGCCGTCAACGGAGGCAGCCATGCATGTCGACGAAAACTACAAATCGGCGAAACGTGACGGTGAGGACGAAACGCAATTTTGGCAGTGCAGTTTGTCCAGCTTAATCGTTTTCTTTCTTGAAGGATTTAATGCATCAATCATCTGACCGATAAGTTGTCTAAGTTTAACTGTTATGTATACTGACCAAGTGCCGGTTATGGATGCCCTAAACAGATGGATGCCCTAATGCAGACATAAAAAACCCAGATACCTTCTTATATATCATCAGGTTGGACCTGTTGCGTTCCAGTATTCAAGACCAGTCCGAATTCACAATTTGTAATTACGTCGCTTTACAACCATAATGACGTATCTGCTTTTTTTGCATAAACTTGCATAAACTGGGTTTATTAGACGTTTATATTCCATACTGACATGTCTTAAGTTTGCCACAGTGGTGAGAAGAGGGCGTCACATGCACACGCCAGACGTGACTAGCAGAAACTGTGGAAGGTAAACTCAGTTCATGCAACAATGCAGATCGGTTTATCGACTCGCTTTGGTTGTTAGGCGACGATTTGTGCAAGTGGGTCACTTAGGGGTTACGATGACGTATCACGACATAGGGGAATGGAATGTTCACAAATTAGTTCAGATCTATAACGTTTAATAACTTAGAACCTCTACGATGAATAGGCATATCATAAATGTGATAAGTAATAACTCTCTATGGGCTTGCACTTGCAGGTCAGTTGTGTTGTCCAGGGGACCGATGGTCCATTGAAAATCATGATGCAACAAGTGATATGACCACCATTAAATATGCTTTTATTATTCAGGGCTAAAAATTAGGCAACAAATATTTTGCAAAGGACACCAAGACACGGTAGGTAAAGTCGTATACTGGTCTGTCCTCACCTGATCTCTGCTGGTAATGACGTCAGTCTCAGTGCTGCCACCTATCAGAATGTTTCAACTTGGCGGGCTAGTCATTGTGAGACAAAACGCACTTTCTAGAAAGTGTTTAGCCCACAAAGTTTCACCAACGGGCATGCGGTCACTATGAACGTTTTAATTTAGTTTGGTAGCCGAACGTGCAATATAGTAAACTTGTAACTATGTAAGTGTAAACAAATGTTATAAGTGTCGCACATTCATAAGCATTTAACCTCTTAAGCCCTGATTTCTGAGGGCCTCAACACTACGACCAGACATGGGTTCACATAATGAACCGTATTGTAAAAACTGCTGATCACAATTATATATAAGTGTACATATTCTGAACCAGAAAGGAATTATCATATACACATCATTGTTATATGACTAATTTAAACTCATTAATATATAATTTACATATATCAAAAATCCAAGATGGCCGACAATATGAAAATCAGTTTTGTTGATTTCTCCACATTTATCAGCAATTATTTTATCACTGTTTACATCATTGGAAAATATAAGGTGTCTTCTATGAGTAACATAAAAACTAACACTCAATGTCAATTAATTTTGGATTCTATGTTTTGTCACTCAGGAAGTTGGTCCTGTCTTTCTCAAATCAGGATTGGCATTGCCATCACAAGTGTTATGTGGAATATAGCACATATAAATGCAAAACAAAATTATACTGTATAAATCTGAATAAATTTGCCTACACTGTGTCACAGAGATGGAGTAATCGTACTCGTGTACTTGTACTCATACTCGAGTACGAGTACTTTTTGAGTACTCGTACTCGTACTCGAGTACGAAGGAAAGTAATCGTACTCGTACTCGAGTACATTACCAAAGTAATCGTACTCACGATTACTTCTCACGATTACATTTTTTTCATATGAACAGTTGCAAGCAAATATATTAGACAGATAAAAATGGCAATATTAGAAGTAATCTAATAAATGTAATCATAATCAAGGTATTCATTTTCTATTACTGTTGAGCATTTCAGTTAAATAAATATTCAGTCAGATTTCTCTAATTAATACCTTCTCTTCCCAGAGAAGCAACATCTCCTCACCCTCCTGCTTAGTACAAAGTACAAGTTATATTGTGACAGTCCCTGGGAAGCACTGCAGGAGATAAGCATCCCCTAACATCTTGCTTTGTAATTTTAGAAGCCAGGCCTCAGCCCCACCTGTACTGTTTGCTCTGTCAGTATGGTGTGAATAACTGGTCATATTTCCAACATCCAGAATCCTGACTGGGTCTGGGCGGTTAGCTGCTAAGTCCCTGTCTATTATGTTTAATTAAGTGCAATCTCTAAACCTGTCTAAATCCACAACCATTCTGTGTTTGTCCCATCGAGACATGGGGTCAAATACATTGAAATGTATTTAAATACAAATATTCTTGAGGGATTACAAATACTTTTTAAATATAAATGTATTTAAATATGAATACATTGAAAAGTATTTCAAATACTTGTTCATATATTTTTCAAATACTTTTCATTTTGTATTACTATGTAGGTAAAAGAAAAGCAACACATATATTGAGACATCTTGTTTATAGGCATAATTAGTGTTTTGCTCATATAATGACAGGCCGGCCAGTGCTAGGGAGTATTGTTATTGCTAACTGCATCACAGTGACAACTGACTGAAAGAGGTAAAGGCCAAAATATATTGTTTGTATGTTACGTCAGGAGGTCCATAATAATATAACGCCTATGTTGCCCTCAGAAGAGACACTGCTAATCATTGCTAGGATGTTGTGTGAAGAAGGCTCAACTTCAAAGTCAGCCAGGAAACCAGAATAACCTGGTGCCAAATTGAACCCTGACTAAAGAACAAAAGGGGATATTGACCTATGGTCACTGTTAGGTCCATCCTCTGGCTCTGAGCAAACACAAGTTGTGGTCACTGCAGGGCCAGGGGGAAGCCTGCTGTTAAGTGTCTTCATCAGTAATTAGCACTGTTGGGTGAAGTTGCAGTGCATTAAGGTAATCAGTTTGGCAGGCATTACATGTGACAGTGAAAAAGAAATGTTGATACTGACAATGTATTTCAAAAAAAATATTTGAACAAGTCAAATACTTTAGGAAAGTATTTAAATACAAATACTTTTAATTCCTAAACATCAAATACAAATATTTTAAAAAGTATTTAAATACTTTCAAATACAAATGTATTTGCCCCCATGTCTGGACCCATCTGATATACTACTCTTTTGAATATGCCCCCCTGGTTTTGAAGTGTTGTTATTGTAATGTATTTGATCATATGTATTTTAAATTTTTAAATGCCTCCTATTTGTATTTGATTCAGAAACCATAAATTAAATTATTAATCCAGCATTAAATGATTCATCCAATACCTAAGAAAGTCGTCTAATTATTAATAACAATAACACCTGGATAGTGGATAGCAGTAATCAGTTAGAACATTAGTGACACAACAACAGAACAAGAATGACACCTAGGGATTCCATGAAAGTCGCCTTTATGTTAGAAATAGGATATTCATGAAAGTAATCATGAAAGTAATCATAAAAGTAATCATGAAAGTAATCATGAAAGTAATCATGAAAGTAATCATGAAAGTAATCATGAAAGTAATCATGCTTATATTGTAAAGTAATCGTACTCGAGTATATTGTAAAGTAATCGTACTCGTGTACATGTGTTTTCTTAGTACTCGTACTCGTACTCATGCATGTTCAAAGTAATCGTACTCGTACTCGTACTCGAGTACATTTGTATTGTACTCACTCCATCTCTGCTGTGTCATCAGAATTACTGTCGCGTGACTACAAAACTTAAAATTGAAAACAATCAGAATATTATTTATATCAACAATCCAGACAAGAAACAAGATGAACGATAAGATACATGAAAATCAAATTTATTTTGTGGCTTATGCACAATTATTTGACAGCTCAGAACAAACTGAAATATCGCCGATATGTATGCTGATAAATATCCTCTGTTGTGCGAAGAAACGCTAACAAGAGGTTGATTGACGGGTACGAAGGCAAAACGTTAATTGTTGCGTTAATGACTGACTACAGTGAATCATTGATTGGTTCAATGTGCAGGGTATATCAAATAATATATGTCAGCATGTCAAACACGGCTGCTGCTTTTCACATTGCAATTCTTGCTCATGATCATCACTAACACGAATAGTAAAACATTTACGATCAACAGCTGATTTGAGTTTTGCTAAAAGTACCGATTTTCTTGATAGATATGTAAACATGGTGTCGAACTCGGTAAATCTCCTGTCTACATCCGCGCATATTTTGACGGATTCCGCAAACAACTACTGACATCTAGCGATTATTGAACACACTAGTGCAAAACCTCGAAAGGTCGGGGTTCAGGATCCGAGGTTAAATAGCCTTCGTACATAGTTGACCCGAACGCAAAAAATGACAACTGTCACCAAGATGGCTGCAGTAGACGAGGTGGTTGAGAGCGGGGTCGTGCAGTGGTCCATTGTTCACCTGATATATAGAAAGGCCTAGTGTCTTTTTGAAATGTATATTGGGTTATGATTACTGACAATGTTTTCTTGGTATTAAACTAATGTTAACGCGACAAAATTGGTGACTAAGCTTATAAGTCATTATCTTCACAAGATATGCTAATATGCCACTGTTTATGTAAAGTAGAACGTCCATTTACTTGTATATTGGACCAGCGCATAACAAGATCAAACACTTGTTAAACAGCGAGAGAAGTACAAGAACTGTGACTGGTACACGATCAGGAAAAGGAATGTTTAGACGAACATAAACGAGAGGCGTCACCCAGCCGTGACCAAACTTAACTGCTATACACACACACACACACACACACACACAAATATATATATATATATATATATATATATATATATACATACATATACATTACAAGTACTGATCAGTGTCGTTTGTGAAGAACTTATGTTAGGCAATATTTGCATCCATTTGTGTTTGTTTGTAGTAAAACCCTGATGATATAATAACTACCAGTACAAGTAAAACGTCAACTTAAATGTTAACTACAGTGAAGATGTCTACATAGAGATACAAGAAGCGTCAAGTCCCGGTTTGTTTGGACACAAATAACTAACATGCATATTACTAACGTGTTGCTGTAAGTGTATATGTCAAGTATTTAATAATAACGAAATCTATTTGCAAACCGATATTCAAACAAATTGTGGTGGGAACATAATAAAGTAAACTACGTGCAATAGGCTTACACTCTGTGCAATATGTTCCGTGCAATAGAGCCCCATAAATTACGTCACTACAATATAACATAAATGCCAAATAGTGTAGTAGCACAAGTAACCGGGTGTTACATCACGGTATCGTGGCCAACGGCTTCGTAGCCGT
>JAODUO010000369.1:752500-761678 GCA_025642075.2 Ridgeia piscesae
TGTCAACGTGTTCCATTTGCCACGAGGATTAGGAAATTCGCAGATAGGGAAGTATTTTCTGGAAATGTACTCGTCATTCCAACCAAAGCCAGATCCATGTTTGAGGGAATAAACACACACCCAGGTTTTGGTATTTTTATGGAAGTAGTTCGGCTCATTAGGCCACCACCCCGTGTAGGTGAATTCTGTTCCTGTTGCCATCCAAGTCCACGGAATATCGGTTGCCGGTTTCGTGCCCGACGTCATTCCCACTATTCCCAACTCTGGCTTATTTGCTGAAACAAACCAAATGTGTGCTTCCGATTAAACATAGTGAAAAACACTCGAACTATGCAAATGGTGTGTGTGTGTGTGTGTGTGTGTGTGTGTGTGTGTGTGTGTGTGTGTGTGTGTGTGTGTGTGTGTGTGTGTGTGTGTGTGTGTGTGTGTGTGTGTGTGTGTGTGTGTGTGTGTGTGTGTGTGTGTGTGTGTGTGTGTGTGTGTGTGTGTGTGTGTGTGTGTGTGTGTGTGTGTGTGTGTGTGTGTGTCATAGTTTAACTAAATAACACTTGTCACTGGTGTCGAAAGGAAATATTACTATCGGAGACTGGGCCGAACTTACGCCACCACTCCACTATCTCGGACCATCACCTGACAACGGAGGATGTGATTTTTTGAGGAAACTAAGGACTTCGTTAATACTAAAGATAATAAAATTAAACTATTAATTATAATGTATATTATTATAACATATTGCAATTTAAAAAGTGTAATACATCAATAAATAAATAAATAATAAAACAGTTGTCACCTTTCAACATGTTGATGACGAACTGATCTTCCTCTTTCGACTCAATCGACGCGAGGTCTCCTCCTGGCCCGAGTCTTCCGCAGAGACGTCTTCCGTCCTCGAATGTCATGTCCTCTTTCACCCACTTGTAGCAAGATCTATCACCGTCACATGATATGTCGCCTAGAAAAACGTACATGTCATTTGTTAGTGCTAAAAGTATAATTATAATGCAGATGATGCAAATGTTCGAGATTCCCATCCAAAAGATACTATTTTCTGTTGTGTTGCAACGGTTGGCCGACATATATTTTAGGTACAGTAACAAAGATCAAATAATTAAATAAGTATATGAATGGACAACTAACAAAAGAGTACCGGGGTGGAATGTACTTTGGACATTTCTTGGATTTAGAATGCCTACGTTGCGTATATCACCAGCAGGATATGGCAGATGAAATAGACATTTCTCCTTATTCCAAGTCGCTACGTTTGTATTGTGTCGTTTCATCAGTAAATATAGCAGTTGAAATAGGCAGTCGGTAAATCTGTGGTACGTTATTTCAAAACTGCCTTATAACCTATACCTGTAAATAACATGACAGCAAATATGCAGCGGTAATCGGCAACAACTGAAACTAACCATACTCCTGTTGTAGTTCCGGATAATCAAAGTGATTCTCTATTGCTTGGTAGCTTGCAAGGGCTTTGCAGCTTTTCAAACAGGTCTGCAGTCTGCTCTCCACGCCGAGTGAAAGACCACACAAGACAACAAACACGAACAACATCTTCATCTGCTCCGTCGTTTAAGTGTCCGCGGAACTGAAATTGGAAAAGGGAAAGACTGTGATATGTGATCAGAAAAGTAAATGAAAAAGCGTAAGCCAGCATTGATACGTCAGCATAGATTACAACTTCAACACGGCGTTCTGTTTTAATACGTGTCGTTTTAAGACAGGCACTAAAGTGTCTGCAGGTTTTATGTTTCTATGTGGCCTCAAATCAACAAACAGTACGTCGGTGTGGTTCGGGTATTTTGGATTTCACCATCGTTTTACAATGTTTAAAATTAGGATAACATGTCATGATGCACAATTACATACTGTGTATATTATACGAAGGGCCGGTATAACAACGATCTCTCCACTCGGGCAATGCTATTGACACGTTTTGGGCCAGTGTGTGTAAGTTGAACGAAAGAACACACAAAGCACACGAATGACGTTTGCAAACAGCTATTTAAAGTTGTGCAGTCACATAGCACGCCAGTAGGCGTACGTAAATGAGACTGCATCGTTGCGTGTAGCACGTGTAGTAGGCGGCGACTGGAAACTTTGTTCAAGTGATCGTACTGGCGGCGTAGTTCAAGTGATCGCACTGACGGCGTAGTTCAAGTGATCGCACTGGCACCGTAGTTCAAGTGATCGCACTGGCAGCGTAGTTCAAGTGATCGCACTGGCAGCGTAGTTCAAGTGATCGCACTGGCGGCGTAGTTCAAGTGATCGCACTGGCGGCGTAGTTCAAGTGATCGCACTGGCGGCGTAGTTCAAGTGATCGCACTGGCGGCGTAGTTCAAGTGATCGCACTGGCGGCGTAGTTCAAGTGATCGCACTGGCAGCGTAGTTCAAGTGATCGCACTGGCGGCGTAGTTCAAGTGATCGCACTGGCGGCGTAGTTCAAGTGATAGCATTGAAATGATCGAACAAGACCACGCACACGATTGCTGGTTTCAGCAATTCAAAGCATAGTTATTCGAAGCAAATGAAAGAGAAAATGGTGTCATATGATTGAACATAATGAAGAACTTACCGTAGCGAGTCTTGATTTGCGGATGTTCGTGTGTCGAGTCCAGCTGCCGGTTGTCGAAGTCCTCGATGAACGCTTAGACAGAGTCTGCTCTTTTATAGCACTGCGAATCTGTGGGCCTTTTGACTCCTGTCTAACTATTCTCGTACCTTTTCTCGTCACTTGCAATTACAAAAGGCATAAATCACAGAGACATAATTGGAAGAATGTTACTTATCGCTTGTTTAATTCAAATCGCATGTCAATTATAAATACACAAATTTACGCTAAGAGCTCTTCAATGTGTTCGCGTTATGTAATTATTTAATAATATATCACGCTAGCAGGCATTTAGGAATCGCGCTAGACATAAGGGACATTGTTGATGTACGTTTTTATATATATAATTACGTGGGCTGACATATGGAGTCTGGTTAGAAAACAGTCGACACTGTGTTGGATTCGTTGCATATTTTACGTTGAGATGGAACCGCGTTTGTAACTATAAGTGGAGTAATTCTTGCGGTAATTCTACGACGTGAGAAAACTACGAGAACAGGTGAAAAGGGGTACACACACACACACACACACACACACACACACACACACACACACACACACACACACACACACACACACACACACACACACACACACACACACACACACACACACACACACACACACACACACACAACAGGATAAGGCTGTTTTGCAAAACTAATAACATTGGTGACATATGATCTAGACGATTTAGATTTTAATGTACAAATACTTAATCCCCATTCCTACCAGGAAAACAACATTACTAACCTTTCACGACATTATTCTGTCACATAATTGTTTTGTTAATTGAAGTGAAAATGTGTTATGCCTGAAATCTACAAAAACACAAAGATAGATTATTATCTTATCATTGATTTAGTCTACAAAATAAATACCGTATCACCCGTATCCAGGACAGTATTCAGCGACATGGGGTAGTGGTTTGTTTTAACATTCGAAAACAATCTCAACTTCTCTGGGAAGCATACAACCACATTGCAAATAATACACAAAACCGTTTGTATGTATTATTTCGTCAAGTATATATATATATATATATGTATTATTTCAAATGCACAGTAATCAAACATGTTATGTTTTTATTTTTAGGCTTCATACTGTTACGTATACATTAACTGATATCAATCTTTCAAAAACTGAGATATATCGCTACATGAAACTACTGACACCTGTACAAGGATTGTCCAAGTTGCAGTAGTGTTACATTACGTACTGCTCGTCCTGTGTGCTAACTTTATTTATTTCTCAGTCTTACTTTTCAAAGTGTGTATTGAAGCCTGCAAACAATGCACGTTACTATTGTCTAATTTGTAGGACTATGTAGATTTCTATAATAAATAATTTCAAACATTTAAATTTGCTATCTTTATTGTAAAACATAATGTTTCTTAACTTGCCTATGACTTTGTATGTTAAGGAATCAATAACTGAAGCATTTCAGTGGCTATACTGGTATGAAATGCCCACAAAGTAAAAATAGCATTGAATCAATTACAGCTCCATTAATATACAAATATTTTATACCGGATAGCAACAATGTAATAGTAGTGTCACCACTCTTCGCGCTTACAATAAAATAATGCATTCATTTTCTGCTGAACAAATATCTTCAGCAAACTGAATGCTACTGATATGAATTTTGATTGGCAACACGTCTACAATTTGTTATAGTTATGAAAGATACGTCAGAACATTTTTCGTAATATGTAGTTGTTTAATACGGCTATGCTGTCTTTTGCAACTTTATAATGTAAGTAGCGATGCCATGGAATATGGAGGGAAAGGTGCATAAAATTGCTTAGACACAAGTCTATTGTCTTGACGTATGTCTTAATGAATACAGTCAATATAACAGCTGACAATTCGACAATTATTGCAAGGATAACAGTGAGTATAGAAGTTGCCTTGTTTGTCGTGTAAGCATGATGATGGGACGATATTGGGTGATACTGACGAAAACATTGCAGTCTAGTGGCATAACTAAGCCTTGAAACTCAGCAATAAAAAACTCTATCAGCCTATATTAGTCCGCATTGTATATTACAACACACGCACACACGCGCGCACGCACGCACACACGCACGCACGCACGCACGCACGCACGCACGCACGCACGCACACACGCACGCACGCACGCACACACGCACACACGCACACACGCACACACGCCCACGCACACACGCACACACGCACACGCGCACACGCGCACACGCGCACACGCACCACAGCACACGCGCACACGCGCACACGCGCACACGCGCACACGCCCACACGCGACACGCGCACACGCGCACACGCGCACACGCGCACACGCGCACACGCGCACACGCGCACACGCGCACACGCGCACACGCGCACACGCGCACACGCGCACACGCGCACACGCGACACACGCACACACGCACACACGCACACACGCACACACGCACACACGCACACACGCACACACGCACACACGCACACACGCACACACGCCACACGCACACACGCACACACGCCACCGCACACCGCACACACGCACACACGCCACACGCACACACGCACACACGCACACACGCACACACGCACACACGCACACACGCACACACGCACACACGCACACGCACAGACAGCACACCCCCCCAAAACGCACACCGCACACAGCGCACAGCAGCACACCACGCACCACACCGCAACACACGCACACCGCACACACGCACACACAGCACACACGCACACACGCACACACGCACACACGCACACACCGCACACACGCACACACGCCACAGCCACGCACACACGCACCCCACCGCACACACACGCACACACGCACACACGCACACACGCACACACGCACACACGCACCACACGCACCGGCACACACACGCCACCACCGCACCACCACCGCACACCACCGCACACACGCACACACGCACACACGACACACACGCACACGCACACACGCACACACGCACACACGCACACACGCACACACGCACACACGCACACACGCACACACGCACACACGCAGACACGCACACACGCACACACGCACACACGCACACAGGCACACATACACACGCACACACACGCACACCGTGCACGTCACGACAACGCAACGTCGACGCCCACTCCGCCACACGCGCGCGCGTCGCGCGCACGCGCGCCCGCGCGCGCGCGCAGCGCGCGCGTCGCGCGCGCGCACACACCGCCTGAGCGCGACCCCCAGCACGCCGCCACTGTCGCTGCGCATCGCGCACACATTTAAGCATCTCATATATGTTATGTTAATCGTTGCTACGTTATCGACAAGCATAGTTCGACCCCTACTCCGCTCAAGCGTTGCTGTCGCTGTCGCTGTCGCTGTCGCTGTCGCTGTCGCTGTCGCTGTCGCTGTCGCTGTCGCTGTCGCTGTCGCTGTCGCTGTCGCTGTCGCTGTCGCTGTCGCTGTCGCTGTCGCTGTCGCTGTCGCTGTCGCTGTCGCTGTCGCTGTCGCTGTCGATGTCGCTGTCGCTGTATCCAAGCACAACTAAGCACTTGGACGTCAGTGTTAGGAGTCAGAGCGTCACACAACGGGCGCCGCGCCTCTATCATCCTGTTTGGAAAACACAAGTCGCGCCCGGGATGAGAAGCCTGGGAAGTTACGGCGTCTGTCTCTCCCGGCTACATATGTTCAAGACGGGCAGATGTATAGACAGGACTGATAAGTATAACTGATAAGACGGGAAGATATATAGACAGGACTGATAAGTATAACTGATAAGACGGCAGGATAGAAGCTGGAAGTATAACTGATAAGACGGGCAGATGTATAGACAGGACTGATAAGTATAACTGATAAGACGGGCAGATGTATAGACAGGACTGATAAGTATAACTGATAAGACGGGCAGATGTATAGACAGGACTGATAAGTATAACTGATAAGACGGGCAGATGTATAGACAGGACTGATAAGTATAACTGATAAGACAGGCAGATGTATAGACAGGACTGATAAGTATAACTGATAAGACGGGCAGATGTATAGACAGGACTGATAAGTATAACTGATAAGACGGGCAGATGTATATACAGGACTATAAGTATAACTGATAAGACGGGCAGATGTATAGACAGGACTGACAAGTACAAATGAAAAGGCGGGCAGATGCATAGACAGACTGATAAGTATAACTGATAAGACGGGCAGATGTATAGACAGGACTGATAAGTACAACTGATAAGACGGGCAGATGTATAGACAGGACTGATAAGTACAACTGATAAGACGGGCAGATGTATAGACAGGACTGATAAGTACAACTGATAAGACGGGCAGATGTATAGACAAGACTGATAAGTACAAGTGACAAGACGGGCAGATGTATAGACCAGACCTGATAAGTACAATGAGAAGACGTGCAGATGTACAGACAGGACTTGTAAGTACAACTGACAAGACGGGCAGATATATAGACAGGCCTGGTAAATACAACTGATAAGACGGGCAGATGTACAGACAGGCCTGGTAAGTACAACTAATAAGACGGGCAGATGTGATTAAGCGTCACTGTGGCAGCTATTTATTTGCTCTGTTTTTGACATTGGATTTTACTTATTTCTACGACTGCGACACTGGTGAGAGTGGAACATCGTTTTGATAGCATTTCCCTGGAAATTTTTCGCCTGTAACATTGTTGCTGTCAGTGGCGGCAAGCTACCGCAGCCTTTGTTCGACGCAATAAAGGATAATGGAATTTTTGCGGTCACGCGAGGATGCAGAGCCGGTCGTAATTGCAATCGCCAACGAACAGTAATCGGACGTCGACCCGGCTTTAAACCCACTTTCCACCAACGCGACGCGACGTTAACAACAATAACATTATCCACGTGAAACTGTCAACTAGCCAAATTGTTGGCAACGATTGCTACACGAACATGACGTTGATAAACGCTAGATCGGTCACAAATAAGACACTCGCTATAAACGAGGAGATTGTCCAGCACGATTGGGATATTTTGGCAATCACCGAGACTTGGCGATCGTGACTGAACTTTTGCCTCCCGGCTACAAATTACATCATGTGGCACGTCCCTGTGGTCGTGGCGGCGGAGTTGCCGTAGTGTATCGGAACACGTACAACACTAAGATCCTCCCAAAGCTGCATTTCACAACCATTGAACTTATCCCTCTGCAATTCACCAACCCGTTCTTGTTGAAATACAAGTTATGGGTCGCAACAAGCAAGACATCTGGATCATTATCGGACTTTTACTCAGAACTAAAGCTGCTGTTCATCGAAGCATCCATCTCCGTTATTCCTACTGTCATCGTTGGCGATTTTAACGTTCATTTCGACAATACGCTCAAATCCGAACCATTTCGCACTCTGCTTGAATCGTACAACCTAAACCAACACGTACATTCGCCAACACACCAAACTTGACATATCATTGATCTCGTAGTGAGTCAGACTGATGACAACTTTATCACGTCCGTTACTGTGCATCCCGACTCTCTGTCAGATCACTATCGTATTGAACTGAAACTTAGAGCGCTGAAGCCTGCAGTATAAACCAACACGATTGCAAAGCGGGACTTTATAAACATTGATGCTGACGCACTACGAAGTGACATTACGTCTGTGTGTAGCGACATGTGTGCATGCACAAATGATCGACACACTGACGAATTGGTACATGTGTATAACACCTGTCTCACCGATTGCCTCGACAAACATCCCCCATGGCGTAACGTGCGGGTACGAGACACAAACCCCAGCCCTGGTATGACACTGACATCGATGTCGCCAGGAATAAAAATCGAAAACAGGAGATTGTGTGGAGAAGAACAAAACTGAAGATTCATCGACAATTATACGTCACCGCCCGGGATGAATGTACTGCGTTGATATCCGCACGCAAAATGGATTATTTTCGAAATCACTTGGAAAAGGCAAGCAACAAAAACATGTTTCGTCTACTGATATCGCTCGATGGTCAGCGCGTACTGCAACAACCTGAATTCCGTTTGGCCGCTCAAGATGCGAACTATTTTCTCGTTTCTTTCGTGGAAAGATTGACAATCTCCTATCAGGTCTGCAGTGTTTCAACGACATCGATAGGCCATCAGACGAAAGACGTAGTTTCACTGACTGTATTGATGTGTTTGATCGAACAACGAACACAGAGATCACAGCGATTTGTAGATGCTTCTAAGAAAACGTGCGTGTTCGATCCTCTGCCTGCAAATCAGCTCACTGACAACATCACCAGATTGTGCCTGCCATCACAAGGATCACAAATGCTTCCCTGGACGAGGCAATGATGCCGAAGTCGTTGAAGCATGCAATTGTCCGACCACTTTTAAAGAAACCATCACTGCACAAAGACACCCTGAGTAGTTACCGACCGTGAGTAACCTCACTCAATTATCCAAAGTAATTGAGAAAGTGGTCGCGCTTAGGATAATGACGCATGTATCTGATCAGCAAATGGTTGAGTGGTTTTATCGGCGTGTCGGAAAAATCATTCGACAGAAACTTATTATTTTTAAATGTCTACCAATATATATATATTTTCTTGTCTATTTATTAA
>JAODUO010000370.1:0-32500 GCA_025642075.2 Ridgeia piscesae
GCAAAAAAAAAATTTTTCCCTTTTTTTGCAAACTATTATTTATTAAAAAAAAAAAAAAAAAAAAAAAAAAAAAAAAAAAAAAAAAAAAAAAAAAAAAAAAAAAAAAAAAAAAAAAAAAAAAAAAAAAAAAAAAAAAAAAAAAAAAAAAAAAAAAAAAAAAAAAAAAAAAAAAAAAAAAAAAAAAAAAAAAAAAAAAAAAAAAAAAAAAAAAAAAAAAAAAAAAAAAAAAAAAAAAAAAAAAAAAAAAAAAAAAAAAAAAAAAAAAAAAAAAAAAAAAAAAAAAAAAAAAAAAAAAAAAGGGGTTTATCCAGTTCATATCTGTTCTATTGGGGAAACTAAAAATTGTTAGCTCGGAAACGTTTTTTGTTTTAACTCATCCGTAAGATTTACACACGTTGCTTACATTTCCTTGAACTAATTAATAAAAGGTAACCAGTCACTTAATTTCGATTTTCATAGAAAGACCGGTCATTGTTGACCATATCGCAACCCAATTACATCTTCATTGCGCCATAACTCATTTTTTTTATTCCCTTTTTTTGGTTTGATCCTTTTATAAAATGGGGAAAAAAATTTTTTTCGTTTTCAATTTTATGTTACGCCCCCCCTGGCCCCGGGGGTCCCTGGGTGATCTTTTTTGAATTTTTTTTAAAAATTTTATGTTATTTTTTATTATTTTTTATTAAAAATTCAAATTTTAAATAATTAAATAATTTCACTTAAAAAAATAAAAAACCCAAAAAAAGGGCTATCTATCCAACTACACACCTTTACATTTATATTTATATCCCTTTTTTTTTTTTTTATTAATTTTTTTATTTTTTTAAATTTTTTAACATTTGGGGGCCCGGAAACACCTTTCCCCCCGCGCCCGGTTTTTTTTCCCCCGAGCGTTTGGGGACGTAGGGCCCCCACGTCACGCCCGGCTATTTTTCGTAAACCCAATTTATTTAGACCCCAGGAACTTGGTGGGGACTCCCATACATTGTGAAATGTTAAACGTATTATATAAAATATAAACTTTAATACGGCTAACACAATTATAGCAATCTGTATTATCTACCATTCAATTAGACAGGCAGCTGCGCGCCGGAAGTTTCCTACAAACTTAGTCCCACTAACAACTAGACACAATGTCAAAGTGAATAGCTGAAGCCGTAGCTTGATGCGCGAATAAAACACGCGACGCGACCTGGCGAGATTGGTTTTGTGTTTTTACGTCATCCACTCCGACGCAGCTGTCAATGTCAATAGGTTGGCGGTCACTAGGTATAATTATTATGTGCGGTCTTCCTTTGCCCCAGAACATAAACTTCGAAGGTGGCAACGGTTGTTTGTTGTGTGACGTAATGCAATTGTACGTTCGTGTCGCAGTTGGGTGTTCTGCTCGAGAACGATTTGTCGTTGTCCGTTGTCCTTGTAGCGCCGGAAGTGGCTGTCTGCGTCGACTCAGCATTACGGCGGAAACCACACAGTGCTGTTGTTGTTATAATGACTGGCCTTCCTAGCCATTCAACTCGGTTAAATTATCTGAATGGTATTGTATTTGGTGAATATACAAACTAGTCATTATAGACTTATTAGTTAAACATTCAGGGATAAATGTCAATCATGATAAG
The DNA here is from genome assembly GCA_025642075.2 of Ridgeia piscesae. Lineage (NCBI taxonomy): Eukaryota > Metazoa > Annelida > Polychaeta > Sabellida > Siboglinidae > Ridgeia > Ridgeia piscesae. The sequence goes on from JAODUO010000370.1 coordinate 1,620, forward strand.
TAATTTAAAATAAGTGATGTTGATTCGAATTGTTCAGGTCAGATAGGCGAAGGTGCTAGTAACTAGAAACACTGGGCTGTTTGTACTGGGAATAAAAACCAGAGGACACTAATTGGCATTTGCACTATAAGTCGTAGGCAACAATGCGTCAAAACTAATTATCCAGAACATCATTGGTTTGGCGATATTAAAAGATACATGCAAGAGGTCGCAAGACGGAAGCAGGAAATTGTAAGAAGGAAGATGCTGTATAAGCAAATCGGTATGATAGATGATAGGCACCCAATATATTACGAGACACTAATAAGTGTAATGTGTAAGTATGTAATGATAGCTACAGTATAATGCCAACTCAACATCATCATATATAATGCATTTTGTGGGGAAATATACTTAGGATACAGCCCTTGTCTTTAGATAAAGCTCAGTTAGCCGTATAGTGGGGGAAGTGTTCCCGTAGGCATGGAAGTAGGTAGATTATTGCTAGGGTAATAGATAAACACATTCACCACCAAAACACATTCTAAATGCATCAAAATTACCATTATACATTGATGGAGGCAAAATATGTTTGTCCTTTAGGCAAGCTAATTGAATGTCAACCGAAAAATGGCAGTAACAATTTACTTGTTAAATGCTATTAAAACTCCAGAAAATGCATTTATAAATGTAACATTAGCCACCCATCAATACACACAACGAACTCAGTAGTCATCAACATCTCAGGCCGACTTCGATTGGCCTACTCGGGTTACCCGCGTAACCCAAACAGCGCACGCAGTACCACGAGAGTAATCCAACTGAACAGCTGTGGTCGTGATCACGGAGATAAACCCCTTATGTAAATAAATTAAATAAACTAATCAGTTGACCAGCGTGTCATCATGTTCATCTGTTCGGTCTTAAATTATAATTCATAGAATGTGGTGACTTTACTGCATATTTAAGTTATTACGTCGTGTAATATTTAATTAATTTCTTGTGTAATAGGAGCCTACGTTCCCTATTGGCTGTCACTGCTAATGACGTCAGTTACTCGAGTTACTCGCGTAGCTCAGTGGAAGTCGGTCTCAGAGTTTGCACTAGAAGGCGCTGGCGACCTTTCATATTAGTGGCGCTCCCTCGTGGATAGGGGCTGACGATAAAATCCAAACACGAACATCCGCGATGTAGCGCCACCATAAAATATACAAGTGTCCCGCGAGGGCCTAAAATTTTAGCTCAAGTCCGCCGGCAGTTAGGGTCTACTTAAATACTCCATAGTTTTTAATTAAAATATGATGTACTTTTGTGTGTACTGGTATTGTTTACTGTAGAGATGTGGGTTAATTTGCTAGCTCCCAAAGAAAACATTCACATTTTCTGCAATAATCCAAACATGGTATAGGCCTCCTAGATCGTAATGATGTAAGAATGTCTATACTGAGCGTGTTTCTGTTGAAACTTTGCACAAGTTTGACGAATTTTTGACCATGCTGATTCAACCACGACTGAGTCAACAAAGGCTGTGTCCGGCAATTGAAGATAAAAACAGAAAACATCGCTTCTCAACACAGGGGAGACATGTGTGATAGAAATAGACAATTCGTTTTATTACTTGCTGTGAGAACAAATGTGTCGCCGTACGAGAACGACTGAGTGAACAATAACCACGATGCAAAGTATGTTGGTGTGATCGTAGATGTTTAGTAACACAAAGTATGTTGGTGTGATCGTAGATGTTTAGTAACACAAAGTATGTTGGTGTGATCGTAGCATACGTTGTGTTAATAAACATCTACGATCCACCAACATACTTTGTGTTACTAAACATCTACGATCACACCAACATACTTTGTGTTACTAAACATCTACGATCACACCAACATACTTTGTGTTACTAAACATCTACGATCACACCAACATACTTTGTGTTACTAAACATCTACGATCACACCAACATACTTTGTGTTACTAAACATCTACGATCACACCAACATACTTTGTGTTACTAAACATCTACGATCACACCAACATACTTTGTGTTACTAAACATCTACGATCACACCAACATACCTTGTGTTACTAAACATCTACGATCACACCAACATACTTTGTGTTACTAAACATCTACGATCACACCAACATACTTTGTGTTACTAAACATCTACGATCACACCAACATACTTTGCATCGTGGTTATTGTTCACTCAGTCGTTCTCGTACGGCGACACATTTGTTCTCACAGCAAGTAATAAAACGAATTGTCTATTTCTATCACACATGTCTCCCCTGTGTTGAGAAGCGATGTTTTCTGTTTTTATCTTCAATTGCCGGACACAGCCTTTGTTGACTCAGTCGTGGTTGAATCAGCATGGTCAAAAATTCGTCAAACTTGTGCAAAGTTTCAACAGAAACACGCTCAGTATAGACATTCTTACATCATTACGATCTAGGAGGCCTATACCATGTTTGGATTATTGCAGAAAATGTGAATGTTTTCTTTGGGAGCTAGCAAATTAACCCACATCTCTACAGTAAACAATACCAGTACACACAAAAGTACATCATATTTCAATTAAAAACTATGGAGTATTTAAGTAGACCCTAACTGCCGGCGGACTTGAGCTAAAATTTTAGGCCCTCGCGGGACACTTGTATATTTTATGGTGGCGCTACATCGCGGATGTTCGTGTTTGGATTTTATCGTCAGCCCCTATCCACGAGGGAGCGCCACTAATATGAAAGGTCGCCAGCGCCTTCTAGTGCAAACTCTGAGACCGACTTCGACTGAGCTACGCGAGTAACTCGAGTAACTGACGTCATTAGCAGTGACAGCCAATAGGGAACGTAGGCTCCTATTACACAAGAAATTTATTAAATATTACACGTCGTAATAACTTAAATATGCAGTAAAGTCACCACATTCTATGAATTATAATTTAAGACCAAACAGATGAACATGATGACACGCTGGTCAACTGATTAGTTTATTTAATTTATTTACATAAGGGGTTTATCTCCGTGATCACGACCACAGCTGTTCAGTTGGATTACTCTCGTGGTACTGCGTGCGCTGTTTGGGTTACGCGGGTAACCCGAGTAGGCCAATCGAAGTCGGCCTGAGATGTTGATGACTACTGAGTTCGTTGTGTGTATTGATGGGTGGCTAATGTTACCATTTTTTAAATGCATTTTTCCTTTTGGGAGTTTTAATAGCATTTAACAAGTAAATTGTTACTGCCATTTTTCGGTTGACATTCAATTAGCTTGCCTAAAGGACAAACATATTTCCCTCCATCCATGTATATTATGCCTGGTAATTTTGATGCATTTAGAATGTGTTTTGGTGGTGAATGTGCTTATCTATTACCCAAGCAATAATCTACCTACTTCCATGCCTACGGGAACACTTCCCCCACTATACGGCTAACTGAGCTTTATCTAAACACAAGGGCTGTATCCTAAGTATATTTCCCCACAAAATGCATTATATATGATGATGTTGAGTTGGCATTATACTGTAGCTATCATTACATACTTACACATTACACTTATTAGTGTCTCGTAATATATTGGGTGCCTATCATCTATCATACCGATTTGCTTATACAGCATCTTCCTTTTTTACAATTTCCTGCTTCCGTCTTGCGACCTCTTGCATGTATCTTTTAATATCGCCAAACCAATGATGTTCTGGATAATTAGTTTTGACGCATTGTTGCCTACGACTTATAGTGCAAATGCCAATTAGTGTCCTCTGGTTTTTATTCCCAGTACAAACAGCCCAGTGTTTCTAGTTACTAGCACCTTCGCCTATCTGACCTGAACAATTCGAATCAACATCACTTATTTTAAATTACTTATCATGATTGACATTTATCCCTGAATGTTTAACTAATAAGTCTATAATGACTAGTTTGTATATTCACCAAATACAATACCATTCAGATAATTTAACCGAGTTGAATGGCTAGGAAGGCCAGTCATTATAACAACAACAGCACTGTGTGGTTTCCGCCGTAATGCTGAGTCGACGCAGACAGCCACTTCCGGCGCTACAAGGACAACGGACAACGACAAATCGTTCTCGAGCAGAACACCCAACTGCGACACGAACGTACAATTGCATTACGTCACACAACAAACAACCGTTGCCACCTGACGCTCGACGTTGCTCCGGCTGCAGACCGAAAAAAGTAAGTTGGACCGTACGCTGTGTAAATTATATTTATCTACTGAAGCCAACCTATTGACATTGACAGCTGCGTCGGAGTGGATGACGTAAAAACACAAAACCAATCTCGCCAGGTCGCGTCGCGTGTTTTATTCGCGCATCAAGCTACGGCTTCAGCTATTCACTTTGACATTGTGTCTAGTTGTTAGTGGGACTAAGTTTGTAGGAAACTTCCGGCGCGCAGCTGCCTGTCTAATTGAATGGTAGATAATACAGATTGTACGTTCCTATGCTCTTATGCGCATTATCCGCAGTAAATGGCATTTACGGTAAAAGTACGTTTAACGTTTCCTAGGCTCTCTACGCACACGAAAATGCAACTTGCAACGATATCAGAAATCTGTGTACAGTCAAATTGTTCCGGTGTCGTGGTCCCAAATTCGGCCGGGAGCATATTCCGCCGGTCCCAGATTCGGCACGAAGCTGCCAAATCTGGGATCGCAATGGTAGCGGGCCAGGATTCTCCGTTGTTACTAACCTAGTATACCAGTATGATTGCTATTTGCAAATTTTAAATAAAAATGCATGCGCTGTATGCCTTTTGAGGAAACTCAGTCCGGGCGTGACGTAGGGGGACCTACGTCACCAACGCTACGTCAGAGCAGATACAAACGAGACTGTGCTTGCGCGCGTGTGTGAGATGTGCGTTTAACCGAATCTGGGACCACCACACCGGAATAGCTTGCAACAATTGACATAGCTTTAATAATAATAATAATAATAATAATAATAATAATAATAATAATAATAATAATAATAATAGTAGTAGTAGTAGTAGTAGTAGTAGTAGTAGTAGTAGTAGTAGTAGTAGTAGTAGTAGTAGTAGTAGTAGTAGTAGTAGTCGTAGTCGTAGTAGTCGTAGTAGTAGTAGTAGTAGTAGTAGTAGTAGTAGTAGTAGTAGTAGTAGTAGTAGTAGTAGTAGTAGTAGTAGTAGTAGTAGTAGTAGTAATAACAATAATAATGACACTAATAATCATCATCATCTTCATCGGCTGACTAAAACCAAAAACATTCTCAAAATCATGTATGCAGCCAGAAGTGATCAACATACGGATTGAATCTCCAAGAACCTAAGGGTGACGGGCAATGTTAACATATAAGTTATTACGTGACGGAAAACGAAACTAAGGTTTTGTTTCCTTCTCATTTAACGCTGAGGGGACGCGAATTCCACAGAGATGAAGCGGCATCAGAAAAAGCTCGAGTTCTCACGTTCATGGTCGCGATGAGAATGTAAAGTAGGTTACGACTTGTCAACATTGACTGGTTTTCTTACTGGAGTGAACATCGAATGTAGAGATGCATGTTATTTTGATGGCATAGTTGATAGGCAATTGTAGCAATCTTGGAAAGTCTTAACGAGTGAGACAAACAAAGAGATCACGTAGCTATACCTTGTATCAGATTCCCCGAATAAAGACATGCAACTAGATAAACCCCTGTAACGTACAATCGTATAAATGTATGTGCAAAGATAACTTGTTTACATAGGAAAATCGATGTAAGTTGTACTGGTACACCTTGTCTATGTAAAAGCTCACCAGGGTCAAATAATGTCACAGTCCAACGGAAGTGATGAAATATTACTCCAGGAAGTGAGTTTATAATACGACACGATCCAGCAACAACGCATGGAGACGTACAAATCAAATTCATAGTTGACCCATAGACGAGGATATCACAGGCAAAACATCACCGAACAATGTGAATTTTTTTTTCAATATAGAAGAACTTTAGTTGTTTTATCACGAAATTTCTAATCATCTTGTTCGTAGTAAATGGAAGAAATTAAGGAATTTGATTAGCTCACTTGCCCGGGAATGGTTCAGACGTTACTCGTCTCCAAAAACAATCAATGCGAACGTTTTAATGACATTCGTCTGTTGGCATGTGATTCTCCTTGAACATAATATAAACAAATACGTAACTATTGGTAATTTAAGTTAAAAATACTTGATTATTCATAGATACGTTACCGTCAGTTGGTTGTTTCACTTAGGCCTGCCAATATCGGCAACGCCAATACACATGGCTGTCTTCCACTTGTTGCCATCAACTAGTCTTATTCCCAGTAGTTTGTCTTCTGTGGCAAGTCCAAGTAACCTTTTTTGGAATTGGAATGTTAGGTGGCATTGTTGCCCCGCCAGATTCGATAAATATGGAAATGCACTACTAACACACTCTAGCGGTAAACAATGACATCACAGCAATGGTGTTCTCCGCAGTGAATTCGAACAACAGAAAACCGAAGTGGATATCAATGAGACTGTATTTTCCCAAATATTGGAATATTATGTAGCGTAAAACGGATGATTTGCATTAAAGATGTTCAACAAACGCTTGGAAAATAGCATTGGTCCGAGAAGACTATCGCTTTCCACTGTGTCCAGGTAATACTCGTCCCGAGGAACCGTTACTCGAATCAGTCGAGGAGGCCGAGCGTTGAGTTCGATCCCTGGCCTATACATCATTTATGACTTGGATCCGACATTTACTGCGCCATGTGATTTACTGCCACGTCGTCCTGATGTATCTCGTTTTAACAGACGTGTTTGGGCAGCTGATTTATACGCAGTGATTTATCGGAATGAACGTAAGACGAATCGGGGTCGGTGTCTGGTGTCGACCACGAGTAAACAAGTCGCTATGGCGACTAATGTCGAATAATTACATTCTGTTGACGTCAGTAAGGGCACATTGCGGCACATATCTCGTGGGCTCACGACATGGTATCTTTTTTCCGTCACACGAACGCATTAAATAAGTTTATAAACTTGATATACAGCTCAGGTGTAACATTTTGCTTCGTTCCAGTAGGACTAGTAATAAAGAGGAATTACATTAGTAAAATTGTGCCAAAAAGTCATTTGAATTGGAGCCATGTAGAGTGATCAAATTACAAGCTTGACACGACAGCACCAGATTCCAACCGGGTTTTCTTAGTCCAGAGTCCTCAGCTTTTCCACTGCACTACTGCGTTATTTAAAATGGCTGCCAAACTATTGCGAAAGGACAGTATTGACAAAAGCCTGCATAAAATGCATGTACATACATAACTGCTATTTATCAAACGATGATGTTCGACTGAACCAGTATTTTCCAGGTTTGGTGTTTTTAAATTGCAAAGAGCAATTCTGTTAGAGTTGTCTTGGTGCACTCTACCCTCTGCAAATTGTGGTCTTAGCAAGTAATCTTTACGGTATGTAACATAATCATTACGGTGGTAATACAAGTACACGTCGGTCGTTATCTATTCTAAAGTGGGATATGCATTTAGTTTAGTTATAGAAACGTATCCATTACAAATAGTCCACTTTAACAGTTTACGTTTAGTGTCGTTCATACGGGCAATTTACCGAGATGTACTTCGATAAAATGTAAAAATAAACATAAGAACAGTAATAAAAAGGAATCAAGCAGGAAAAACCGTGAAAGAACGTTACACAAGATGTGTTTTGTATACATATGAAAAACGATATAAAAACAAAGACGATAAAAACTGGATAAAAACAGTGGACGAATGTAAGGTTGATGAAAATCACTGCAGTCGCAGATCATTCTGGCCTTTCATTGGTCGACATGTGTCAACGAATAACAGTTAGGCAGTTTATGACAACGACCTAAACCAGCGTGGCTTTCCCTCGAACCAAGCACTCTAGTGTATAAACCCGCTTAGCAATGCCGATGAGCATAAACACGCATGCGTGCAAGCGTGCGCATTTATTAATCCACAGTCTTTGTGACATAAAACCAGAAATAACAACAATCACAGCCGTTCTGATTACTTGAATTACTCCGGCACGAACCAATGTCCCCCATCTAATCCCCGGCCGTGATCTGACGCCATCTGAATTCGGCGCCCGGGTTCACGAATGCCAATAAAGGCCCGGTCCGGGTTTATGGGTCTACGAAGCACCTACTGGGGAAATGAGAAGAAATTCCCACAGGCCCGTTTTAATAATCGAAAGCGGTCAGCTATGTATTGCGTGCTGTGTGTGAATTACGTCACGCGCCGCTGATTTCAACGGTACAGCAAACCACAACTTCTCCTGTGAAGCAATCAGCAACAATAAAAATGTTACAGTGATAGTCTTCATTCGGCCAAACTGCAATCTATCAACACGTTAAAATACATGTGTGATAAAACGCTCAATTTAGCCAAGAACGTCACACTTATAGTAAATGTATGTTGATATTATGGTAGCAGGATGGTTAGAAATCAACAATCGAATGCATGCTACCGGAAGCGCCCTAGAGGAATTTGGTCGCAGCTGGTGCAAGGGGCACCGCGAAGGGCAATGAATACTCCCATTATGATTCCTACCATATGTATACACTGGCTCATAGTATAAATAATATAGCAACATGCACGCACGCACGCACGCAAGCACGCAAGCACGCACGCACGCACGCACAGGCGCACACACACACAACACACACACACACACAAACACACGCACACACACACACACACACACACACACACACACACACACACACACACACACACACACACACACACACACACACTCACACACACACACACACACACACACACACACACACACACACACACACACACACACACACACACACACACACACACACACACACACGACACACACACACACACACACACACACACCTGTTACACGTTTTCCTACTTCATTTGCCCAGAGACGCTTTGATTTAGTCCATTCGAAAATTATATCGATTTTTAATTCACCGCCACGGTTGCGAACGCAGTACCTGAAGACCGGGCGACCAACGACACACAACCTTGGTCATAGCTGCTCTCTCACTAATGGATTTCGTTGCAGTAAATGCTTATGATATCATTAAATGACCTCCCTGGGGTGTGTACTGCCACTTTCGATGATACTACGTTGACAAAGTATGACTTCCGGATAGTTGAAAGCAGATACTATTGTATAGTGCTGGGTAACGTATTTATTTATTTAACGTCGCATTTCCCAGTAAGAACCACACACTTACTACTGGCTCCGAAACTAAATTAATATTGGAGGGGCTGAGCCGGGGCTTCAGCATCAATCCGCTGTCTCGCTGTCTCGGATCATGACGTCAGAAGACGACGGTAGGTTGAACATTTCTCATCGCATCCCACATTCACGGGTGCGTAATCACTGCATCCAATCAGACGACGGGAATAAATTGTTAGTATAAATCTCATTATTAACCAATGTTAAGGTTATCAGTATACCTAATTAGGGTTAGGGTCAATTGGGGTTTGGGCCAGTACTAGAAAATAATTAGAATTCGTTAATGTAGAGCCTAGTGTTAGGTTAGTGTTTACGCCATCGACTGCCCTGCTCGGCTGTGGCGGGGTGGTCATCGCAGCATAGCGTGAGTGGGTGCTGTTGAAGATTATATCCTGGGAACGGGCAAAACCTTGTAAACTGTTGACGCTGTCCCCTAATTGCAGCCCCTCTTGAGACTTCCCTAAAAACACATTCAAACATTCCAAAGCACTAAAATGGCACCTAAAGATTACACTTAAAATGGAAACTCAACTTTCATAAATATTGGGGGCTAGTCTTATTCCAAGCACCCCGGTATCACCACCTTTACTGGCATGTTATAAGTTTATAAGTGCAAGTCATGGCCCCATCCCGCTTTGGCTACGTTAACTCCCTGTTATATGGAACTTCCGCCAATAACATCGGCCGCGTCTGCTCAGGTACACAGCAAGCATCTGTCTCCGCAGTCATCTGAGACGCACGGTTCTCAAGTGGTTGACGTCATCGATCGAGGACGGTGGTAGCGGACAACGACAATTACGTGCCACAGCGTCACGTCCGCTACTTCTCCGCTCACTTGCCTCACTGGGGATGTCATCCACCGACCGCACAGGTAACGGTCTATCGCTAGCCACAGACGATACATACACGCACACGCACACGCACACGCACACGCACACGCACACGCACACGCACACGCACACGCACACGCACACGCACACGCACACGCACACGCACGCGCCGCGCGCACGCGCGCACACGCGCACACGCGCACACGCGCACACACGCACACACGCACACACGCACACACGCACACACGCACACACGTGTATGTATGTGGTGTGTGCGTATGTGTACGTGTGTGTGCGTGTGTGTGCGTGTGTGTGCGGGTTTGTGCGTGACTTTTTTTATTATTCCACAGAAATTAAGAATTAAGATGAAAACAATATATAATGACAATCTTAATTATGTTTATATAAATTTCAAAAATGTACTTCGCAGATATTGTGAAAGGATAGCCGGTCAACCCATGTCCAGGAACCTTGACATTCTGAAATATGGTGGTGCTGACCATATCAAGTGTACACATAGACACACTATAGACGAAATTAATTAGTCCGAATCCGATCTCGACATTTCTCGCGACCGTCTTTCCGCGAACGTGAGACAACTACAATTGCGTTTATGCAACCGCCACGATATAATAGGGTCCGTTCCGAAATAACTGGTATTTCAACGAGATGGCAGCCTAATATTTTCGTCATGTTCCACGGCATATCCATTAATTCTTCACGTCTGACGACCAAATGAGCAGTTTGTGATCGCGCCACCTCGCGACGACTAAGTTTATAATAGCTACTGGAATAGAGCTGGAGTCCTTGGAATTTAACATTGATGAAGCATATTGGAAATTGACAATCAGCAGCCTCATACGTGTGGAAACGTGCTGCCTGTTTCTAGACATGGAAATACTCCTTTCACATAAAACTATATTTTGACATCAAAATTGTTGTTCTAAGTTGCACAGTTATTAAAATACAGGGGAAATTAAAGTGCTCGGGTTTTTTAAACTACCGCTTTTTCTGATGTGATGTGTCAAGTTTGTATTTTACCAAGGAATGCAAGTTCTTATTCATTTGTCTGTACCAATCCGCTGGAACAATTACTTAACAGTCTTGATGTGTTATTTTAAACATGCGTAACATATCGCAGTGCCACGTTCGAAGTCTCTGTTCCCGTTTAACGCAGGCCTACGTGTTATTAAACTCAAACACTTCAACAACGTAGCGCATATTGGACACATCTGCCCCAACAAATTAAACGGGTATTTGATTCAGCAACCTCCTGCGCAATTCAGAAGACATTCGCTACGAAAAATGTCGCATCTGGCATTTTTTTCGACATATGAACCTCTCAGTCGTGGAATCAGTCCGAATTAATGTAATGCGTTTAACACATTTGCATAATCTCGCGTAATGTAATAGACAAAACGTCTATTAAGTCGCTGTAATGTAATTGTCGTGACGGCCGTGAGCAGTCATACGACACGAACAGTGAGAGAACGGAAGACTTCGTATCATGCACCAAAGAATAATGTGAGATTGTAGTTTTGGTCAACAGTAACTTACAGGTTTCGTCAACTGTGAGAGTAAGAGTAAGAGTAAGAGTAGGAGTAGGAGTAGGAGTAGGAGTAGGAGTAGGAGTAGGAGTAGGAGTAGGAGTAGGAGTAGGAGTAGGAGTAGGAGTAGGAGTAGGAGTAGGAGTAGGAGTAGGAGTAGGAGTAGGAGTAGGAGTAGGAGTAGGAGTAGGAGTATGCGCAGGCGCAGGCGCAGGCGCAGGCGCAGGCGCAGGCGCAGGCGCAGGCGCAGGCGCAGGCGCAGGCGCAAGCGCAAGCGTAAGTCAGGTACTAATGCATATAATTAATTGAACTTGAGTAACATAGAGCGAATGAATTTACCCATTTTTCGACACGGCAGCACATGATCATAACTCTGCTTATCTCGATTGTTTGTGTGCGAAGCTAGCTTAAGCTTATACGGCAGCATTTCAAAAGTAAAGGTAAGTTCTTATATAGCGCAGTATCCAGTCCTTAGGACCGCTCAAAGCGCTTTAACACTTTACTTCCCTGGCAGACCTGTTCAATCAAACACCGTCTCAACTTGTCTGGGTAGCATCCAGCAACATGCCACAATTAATGTGCGAAAGGCTGCTCGTACACATAGTCACCACTGTCTACAGCCATGTACTCATTTATACAGCTGAGTAAACTGGAGCAATGTAGAGTAAAAAAAACTTGCCCAAGGTTTTAAGACCGCGGCACAGGATTCGAGCCCGGTCCTCTTAGTCGAGAGTCCGAAGCTCTACCCATGAGCCACTGCGCATTAGATTTAGCGTCGCTTTAAAGGCGTCTCCAATCGAAGTATACGACGCTACGCGAATGCTCCTATCCTGGTGATGATCGTTACACGTAACATTGGTAAGCACTCGTGCGGTCCTCGGAAGTCAGGGCTGTTTGTCATGCAAATCTAGCACCTGCGGATCTCCTACACGAAGTGTGGAAATTAGTTTAATCGAACCAGCCATGACAACAGTGCAAATCCCACCTCCCTCATTTAAAATGAATCAACACATTTAAGAAATTCCATTTTAACGACCAGTCCGCCCAATCGCACGAGAAGGTGAACGGTTCGGTGTATTCGAATTAATTTGCTTTTACATCTCAAACATTGCATTTAACACGAGCAGCGTGTGGCTGAAATCACCAAAAATCATCGCGGGCGATTGATTTCAGAATTTTGCGAAGACGTCAGCTCGGGTATTATTGCCTGGTGCTGACGTAATCTGCAGCAGCTACCCCTGGCGACAAGGCGTCGATCGGTGGGGACGGGGAATACGCGTCCCGCCACTTTTCAGCCTGGTGGACAGCATAGGAAATGCCCCCCAATTTTTCAGTTAAATTTGTTTACAGGCATATAGCGAGACTGATCACTCCTGTCGCCTTAAAAAACCTACATCGGTCTAGTAGTAAAATTAATATACCAGTTCAGATATAAACTTCCGACTACCCAGTGGAAAATCACTAGATAAATTGCTTGGTTGGCCGCAGCGCGCAACTTGATATTAGTCCAGTAAATATTCGTCATGTCGGGCTCTATCATTTTGCCCCCTTGTGTTGATATATTAATAGGCACTAGCCATCAAGCACATCATAGATGATTAATTTTTCTTTGCCCTGTCACCCCTTGGAATACAGCCTGGTCGGATACGTTTCGGTTTGGAATGTACAACACAGGCACCCCTGTAACCTCTGCATACTGTCATTCCGTGAATCAGGCAAGCAGTTATGGGTCCAAAATCTACCCTCTGAATGTTCAGTGTGTGTGATTGCCGCGGGCCATGGCCCCTATTCAAACAGATGTAGCCAACATAACTATTTTAAATAGCATAACATAAAGGCCTTTGTTTATTTTAGAATTAGCTGTGTGTGTGTGTGTGTGTGTGTGTGTGTGTGTGTGTGTGTGTGTGTGAGTGAGTGCGCGCCCGTACGTACGTGCGTGCGTGCGTGCGTACGTACGTACGTGCGTGCATGCGTACATGCACACGTACGTGCGTGCGTGGCTGTATGTCTTTCTGTCTTTCTGTCTTTCTGTCTTTCTGTCTGTCTGTCTGTCTGTCTGTCTGTCTGTCTGTCTGTCTGTCTCCTGTCTGTCTGTCTGTCTGTCTGTCTGTCTGTCTGTCTGTCTGTCTGTCTGTCTGTCTGTCTGTCTCTCTGTCTGTCTGTGTCTGTGTCTGTGTCTGTGTCTGTGTCTGTGTCTGTGTCTGTGCTGTGTCTGTGTCTGTGTCTGTGTCTGTGTCTGTGTGTGTGTGTTGTGTGTGTGTGTGTGTGTGTGTGTGTGTGTGTGTTTGATTGTGTGTGTGTGTGTGTGTGTGTGTGTGTGTGTGTGTGTGTGTGTTGTGTGTGTGTGTGTGTGTGTGTGTGTGTGTGTGTGTGTGTGTGTGTGTGATGTGTATGTGTCATGTGTATGTCCCTATGTATGTGTGCGTGCCGTGCCAGTGCCTGAATCTGCCGTGCCGACCTGACTGCACTTAGCCGTGCCTGTGCCCGTGCCCGTGCCCGTGCCCGTGCCCGTGCCCGTGCCCGTGCCCGTGCCCGTGCCCGTGCCCGTGCCCGTCCGTCCGTCCGTCCGTCTGGATCGACGCCCCTGCATGTACATATAATTATAAGTGTAGAAATCTGTAAGTTCAAGCTAGGTGTGTCCAACACTTTCGTTATATGTCATAGTGTGTTTAATAATTGTTTTGTTGATGCAGGTATTTTGTGATGTGCTGTGTACACATATGAACGTGTGGTAATGTATGCGATTATACTGATTTGGTAGTTTTTTTATTAACTGTGTTTCTTAATTATAATGAAAAAATATTACTTTTATATTAGTGCACAATAAAGATTATAACCAAAGGTTAATGCATATGACATAGCAGAGATTATAACCAAAGGGTATACTACGTAACAAATACATATGCAATATTAATATGTGCAGACGCATTTTAACAGGTACATTAAAATTGAACGATCGCAATTATTTATCCATACATTGAATTTAAGATTATTAACATGTTGTAGTTGCATTTATTTACTTAATTACGTAGTTTAATTATATAGTTGTAATGATTGTATTTTAGCAAATTATTTTAGAATGAAAAATAAATAATTATTACATAAATATAAAAATTAATAATGAAATCTTTCAATATAATATATCAAAATAATTGTACTTTAAAGACAACATATAATCACAAGATATAATTAAGTAGTAACTAAAAGGCGTCGTATACTTAGGCGTTCCATATTTATAATATAAGAAATAATAGTTCAAGCATTTTTGTATCTTTCAATAATATATTTGTCCATAAACAAATTAACTAAAGCTTATCGTGAAAATGAGTTGTTGTGTACGATTAAAACAACATAAAATATGTTTAACAAATTAAAAGCTGGTAAAACATTTGAACACACAACATGTGCAGTCCGTGAAATTAGTTAATATTTATAATATACCCATAAAATGTGTAGGTTTGTTATAAAAACAAAAATGAGTAAATAAAAAAAGAAATTGAGACCGAGAGGGAATCGGAAATGGGAGACACTGGGTACGTACCGCATACACTACAAGCTATTGTAACTACTAAGGCTGGGCCACCGCGTCGGTTGCTCCTTATAACCTTCGCTAGCAAGGAAGGTCACAACCTTCATCCCTCTCAACTGACCAGCTTCCGCCGGAAATGTTTTTATCGGAGGGTTTACCTGCCCCAAAGCCCGGTGCGCCAGACCGGATGTGACCCTCCATATTGCGAGCGTCACTGGTAGACCATTCCGCCACGTGCGGTCGAAACACTCAGTTGCAATGATGATTGCCATTTTATTTGATTATATACAATGTCGAGCCTTAGCTGGTAAGACACGTAAGCTGATATATCTTTATCCAGTGACGTTATTTATATTTTAGCATTACATAAAAACGTATATATTATGTTATATCATATGATACATCAAACATGTTAACATAACTATAATTATTAATTATGACCTATGCAGATTCATGAATAGTTATGTTCTATAGCGGAAGTTTGACAACACTATGGCGCACACATCGCCGACGCTTTCTCTTTCATGAAAATTAAACAAGGCATTATACAATGCATTATTTATTTAATGCAGATACATAATACACTACATTTCATAATGAATAATATAACTCATATTGGTATACGATAATTCATAATTTAAAATAATAAACAGAGGTGGATTAAAACATATTAGTTATTTTATTTAAGAAATAAATACAAGGTTTACCTAAGTTGACACAAATCAGCAAGAGTATAAATTCATTATATATTAAATATGTCCCCAAATAAATGTTTGATTACTATGGAATGGATTATCTGTGTAAGTACATACATTCACAGTAGAACGACACTAACATTTATGCATAATGATGGTAAGTTTTGACTTCCGTATGCGTGCTGGTTTGAATATGCAAGTTAGCAATATAGAATGTCGACACTGTACCACATGGCAAGATATGCAATGTACAACCAACAGTTGCCGTTCTAAATACCACAACGACATTACACACATAATCTACCTTCGAGCAATTGTCTGTAGCAGTCGTCGCTGTCTTTCTTGGCGTGTAGTTGTATATCGCAATGTCTGATGGCTTCCAAACTGTACCATGTGCAGCTTCACAGTTGAGACCAGCTGTCAATCCACATTGAGCGTCAAATGTGCGAAGTCTGCTAAATGTCGTAGCTAGGATACGTTGCACCCGACCCCAGACTAACCAACCATAAACACGAGAAGTTGGTCTTCACTGAAAACCTGGAGAACTGCATTTCGACCCCAACTGCAAATGGTGAAATTTGTGTTGCACTTTCACCCCTCGCCTGCTTGATTCCTGCAGTTTGTGTAACTTAATCCCATTTGAGTTATGAACAATTTCTGTTGCCAAAATGTTGGATTGGTAAGTTCTACACAGCATGGGCGTCGCCCTTGTGTTGATGTATTAATAGGCACTACCCATCAAGTACATTATAGATTATAAATTTTGGTTTGCCCTCCCACCCCTTGGATTGCAGCCTGTTCGCCCTGATGGATACTTATCGCCTACAGCGGAACCAGCGGATTCCTGCACTTTGTTTAATTTGATCCCATTTGAGTAAAGACAAATATATGTCGCCAACATAACTATTTTAAATAGCATAACATATAGCATAACATAAAGGCCTTTGTATATTTTAGAATTAGCACCAGACCAATATTGAATTATGTTTTATATTTAAAAAAACTTGTTATATGTATTTCAGGCCATATCATAATATATATACACTTATATATATATATATATATATATATATATATATAAATATTATATATATATTTATAAAATAATATAATATATTATATATATATATATATAATAATATATATAATTTATATATATATATATATATATATATATAATATATAAATATTATATAAATATACATAGAAATTACATACATATATGTATATATAAATTATTCCCCCGTACCCCCACTTTTAAAACCGGATCGACGCCCCTGCCTGGCGAGCGAGTATGTATCATGCCGGTGGTTTCTGGTTATGGGGTGAGTTCAATGTCTTCTTGAAACGGTCCCCGGACCTGAAGCTGCAGACATATGGATTGGTTCTGGGATCCGTCCATATGTCTGCACTTTCAGTTTGTCCTCGCGTAAACCTGTCGACGCTATGTTATCTGCAGATGCACCGTTGTTCACAGTACAAGTGTTCAGTCGGTGAATTGCACGGCTCAGCTAATCCGATTCTGACGACCTTCTCGTATCGCTGATAGCATTTGACGGGGAGAGGTTGTGAAGTGGGCCGCAGTAGATTCACGTTGACTCGGGCGGAATTGACGCCACAGGCGGTCTCCGTGTGGCGGACGGTCTCGTTGTTTTTTCTCGGCCTGCACTCAATTTTGCTTAGTTTGATTGCATAACTTGTATGTACTTACTGATCTTGATATTTCCAATACGAGATTATTGTCAACACATTGTATTTAAGTGATCCACATATTTTCTTTTATTAAAACCTTACGCTTGTTGGTTTGCTTGATGGGGGTCACATTTTTATACAGTTATGCATGAGTGC
The DNA here is from genome assembly GCA_025642075.2 of Ridgeia piscesae. Classification (NCBI taxonomy): domain Eukaryota; kingdom Metazoa; phylum Annelida; class Polychaeta; order Sabellida; family Siboglinidae; genus Ridgeia; species Ridgeia piscesae. The sequence continues at coordinate 19,285 of JAODUO010000370.1, forward strand.
ATCTTCGTATAGTCGTTTGTGTCCGTTGACTGAGCGCGATGAATTTTAACAGTGGAAATAAATAAAAAAATATTAAATTTTTCTCTAGTTGATTAACTTTATCCCACGGACAGAACGGGCGCAGGCCCTAAGTCCTAAATTACGTCATGGCGGAATGAACGAGTAATATGGTTGAGGCCAGCGAGGACAGTGGTGCCATCACGATGTCCCTGTCGACGCACAACTTGCCAATAGCATAATGGATACCACTGGGAAATCGTAACAGCGATACATGTATATATGAGTAATTATATATGCATACATCGATTAAATGTGACCTCGGGTGCGTACAATCAGAAGCCCGTAATTACGAGGTTATCCAGGTAATGACGCACGCATCGGTGTGTGTCGGACCATCAACACGCACGCACGCACGCACTCACGCACGCACGCACGCACGCAAGCACCTGCGCAAGTTATACTATGCGCTGATCAAATGGATGCGTATGTTTTTGCACGAGCGCGTACGCTTGCATTTGCTAACAGTCACATTGGTAAACACATTGTCATAGAATGTTACGCTTGAACAACAGCTCAGTAATCAATAAATATACCCGCCATTTCGATGTTCTTGAGTCAGCACAAATGTGAATATTTAAAAACAATTAAGCGAATTTAGAATGATGGGTGTGAAGTTTGTTTAATATAAATTTATCTGTGTGTGTGTGTGTGTGTGTTGGTGTGTGTGTGTGTGTGTGTGTGTGTGTGTGAGTGCGCGCGTCGTGCGTGCGTGCGTGCGTGCGTGGCTGTCTGTCTGTCTGTCTGTCTGTCTGTCTGTCTGTCTGTCTGTCTGTCTGTCTGCCTGCATGCCTGCCTGCCTGCCTGCCTGCCTGCCTGCCTGCCTGCCTGCCTGCCTGCCTGCCTGCCTGCCTGCCTGCCTGCCTCCGCCTGCCTCCGCCTGCCTGCCTGCCTGCCTGCCTGCCTGCCTGCCTGCCTGCCTGCCTGCCTGCCTGCTCTGCCTGCCTGCCTGCCTGCTCCGCCTGCTCTGCGTCTGCGTCTGCGTCTGCGTCTGCGTCTGCGTCTGCGTCTGCGTCTGCGTCTGCGTCTGCGTCTGCGTCTGCGTCTGCGTCTGCGTCTGCGTCTGCGTCGCGCTGCGTCTGCGTCTGCGTCTGCGTCTGCGTTGGTTGGTCTGCGTCGCGCGCTGCGGCGCGTCTGCGGCTGCGTCTGCGTCTGCGTCTGCGTCGACGTGACGCTGCTGCAAGTCATCTTGCGCTGATCATGCGATGCGTTGTCTGCGACTGACGCTGCTGCCGTCCATGGTCACAGTCATGGTTGCTCGCGCACGCCGTAATCAATAAATATACGCCGCCTTTCGCATGTTCTTAGTCAGCACAAATGTAAATATTTAAAAACAATTAAGCGTTTGATGTGGGTGTGAGTTTGTGTATATATTTTCTGTGTGTGGTGTGTGTGTCGTGTGCTGTCGTCGTGTGCTGTGTCGTGTCGTGTCGTCGTGTCGTCGCCTGTCGTGTCCGCGCTGCGTCCGTCTCGTCGTGTCGTCGTCGTCGTCGTGTCTCGTCGCGTTCCGTCCGTCCGTGTCGTCCGTCCGTCCGTCCGTCCGTCGTCCGTCGTCCGTCCGTCCGTCCGTCCGTCGTCCGTCCGTCCGTCCGTCCGTGTCCGTGTCCGTGTCCGTCCGTCCGTCCGTCCGTCCGTCCGTCCGTCCGTCCGTCCGTCCGTCCGTCCGTCCGTCCGTCCGTGTCCGGTCCGTCCGTCCGTCCGTCCGTCCGTCCGTCCGTCCGTCCGTCCGTCCGTCCGTCGTCCTCGTCGTCCGTCCGTCCGTCCGTCCGTCCGTCCGTCCGTCCGTCGTCCGTCCGTCGTCCGTCCGTCCTCCGTCCTTCCGCCGCCCGCCGTCGCTCCGTCCCGCCGCGCCGTCCGCCGACCGCCCGCCCGTCCGCCCGCCCGTCCGTCCGTCCGTCCGTCCGTCCGTCCGTCCGTCCGTCCGTCCGTCTGTTGTTGTCGACGCACACGCAACCACGGAGATGCATGCACACTCGCACGTATACGCGCGAACGCGCGCACATTTGTATGTATAATACTTATGCTTGTAGCGTTCGTTCGTGCATGCGTGCGATCGTGCGTGTCTGCGAAATGAACCGATATCAATATCGTCTACATGTGTACTCAAGCATCCGCTCCCATTGACCTGCGCTGTTTCGTAGCAATTACTCGGCTTACTGGTGTATGTATCAGATACCGCGATTACGATTTGATCCGTGATCAAACGTCGATCCAATCACGCATAAATGCGTACAACAACCGGTGTTTTATCCCCAGCGGAGTAACGGGAAACTACACGACCTGTCTGCCGCCACCTGCGGACAGAAACGGAACCACGACGGTTTTTCTTTGAATCCTGCGGACAAACAAGGAACTATGGCTGCATGCAGACTTAATACAAACTAAGCATCTGCGACTATAATGAAGCGCGGATCCAGCAACAACAGGAGAGCGCGCCGGGCAATGTCGACATAATTGCCGACTGTGCGCTGGATATAAATGTTGACTGCGAGCCTGTATCGATCTAGTAAGCCGAGTTGTTAGTTTCACGTGCGAGGGGGATAATTAACGGTGACGTACCACTGGCTGACGGCGAATCAACACTTTGATGACGTGCGAAAACACACCAATTAATATTCGCATTGGTGGTTTGGTGAAAATTAGGAGATCAGGTTGTAGTCTGATTTTCCGCGATTGAATTCATCATTCGTGGTAAAGTGGGTACTTTACCACTCACGCCAACCCGCAATACACCGCCTAGACCCTGGACGAGCTCGCGAGTAGATGAATTCAATCGCGGAAAATCAGACTACAACCTGATCTCCTAATTTTCACCAAACCACCAATGCGAATATTAATTGGTGTGTTTTCGCACGTCACCAAAGTGCTGGCGGTGTATTGCGAATTGGCGTCGGTAGTAAAGTGGGTCTAGGCGGTGTATTGCGGGTTGGCTTCAGTAGTAAAGTGGATCTAGGCGGTGTATTGCGGGTTGGCGTGAGTAGTAAAGTAGGTCTAGCTGGTGTATTGAGGGTTGGCGTCAGTAGTAAAGTGGGTCTAGGCGGTGTATTACGGGTTGGCGTGAGTAGTAAAGTAGGTCTAGCTGGTGTATTGAGGGTTGGCGTCAGTAGTAAAGTGGGTCTAGGCGGTGTATTACGGGTTGGCGTGAGTAGTAAAGTGGGTCTAGGCGGTGTATTGCGAGTTGGCTTCAGTAGTAAAGTGGGTCTAGGCGGTATATTGCGGGTTGGTGTCAGTAGTAAAGTGGGTCTAGGTGGTGTATTGCGGGTTGGTGTCAGTAGTAAAGTGGGTCTAGGCTGTGTTTTGCGGGTTGGCGTGAGTAGTAAAGTAGGTCTAGCTGGTGTATTGAGGGTTGGCGTCAGTAGTAAAGTGGGTCTAGGCGGTGTATTACGGGTTGGCGTGAGTAGTAAAGTGGGTCTAGGCGGTGTATTACGGGTTGGCGTGAGTAGTAAAGTAGGTCTAGCTGGTGTATTGCGGGTTGGTGTCAGTAGTAAAGTAGGTCTAGGTGGTGTATTGCGGGTTGGTGTCAGTAGTAAAGTAGGTCTAGCTGGTGTATTGCGGGTTTGTGTCAGTGGTAAAGTAGGTCTAGGTGGTGTATTACGGGTTGGTGTCAGTAGTAAAGTAGGTCTAGGTGGTGTATTACGGGTTGATGTCAGTAGTAAAGTAGGTCTAGGTGGTGTATTGCGGGTTGGTGTCAGTAGTAAAGTGGGTCTAGGCGGTATATTGCGGGTTGGCGTTAGTAGTAAAGTAGGTCTAGGTGGTGTATTGCGGGTTGGTGTCAGTAGTAAAGTGGGTCTAGGCGGTGTATTACGGGTTGGCGTGAGTAGTAAAGTAGTTCTAGGCGGTGTATTGCGGGTTGGCTTCAGTAGTAAAGTGGGTCTAGGTGGTGTATTGCGAGTTGATGTCAGTAGTAAAGTAGGTCTAGGTGGTGTATTGCGGGTTGGTGTCAGTAGTAAAGTGGGTCTAGGCGGTATATTGCGGGTTGGCGTCAGTAGTAAAGTAGGTCTAGACGGTGTATTGCGGGTTGGCTTCTGTAGTAAAGTGGGTCTAGGCGGTGTATTGCGGGTTGGCGTGAGTAGTAAAGTAGTTCTAGGTGGTGTATTGCGAGTTGATGTCAGTAGTAAAGTAGTTCTAGGCGGTGTATTGCGAGTTGATGTCAGTAGTAAAGTAGGTCTAGGCGGTGTATTGCGGGTTGGCGTCAGTAGTAAAGTGGGTCTAGGCGGTGTATTGCGGGTTGGCGTGAGTAGTAAAGTAGTTCTAGGCGGTGTATTGCGGGTTGGTGTCAGTAGTAAAGTAGTTCTAGGCGGTGTATTGCGAGTTGATGTCAGTAGTAAAGTAGGTCTAGGCGGTGTATTGCGGGTTGGCGTCAGTAGTAAAGTGGGTCTAGGCGGTGTATTGCGGGTTGGCGTGAGTAGTAAAGTAGTTCTAGGTGGTGTATTGCGAGTTGATGTCAGTAGTAAAGTAGGTCTAGGCGGTGTATTGCGGGTTGGCGTGAGTAGTAAAGTAGGTCTAGGCGGTGTATTGCGAGTTGATGTCAGTAGTAAAGTGGGTCTAGGCGGTGTATTACGGGTTGGTGTGAGTAGTAAAGTAGGTCTAGGTGGTGTATTGCGGGTTGGTGTCAGTAGTAAAGTAGGTCTAGGCGGTGTATTGCGGGTTGGTGTCAGTAGTAAAGTAGGTCTAGGCGGTGTATTGCGGGTTGGTGTCAGTAGTAAAGTGGGTCTAGGCGGTGTATTGCGGGTTGGCGTGAGTAGTAAAGTAGTTCTAGGCGGTGTATTGCGAGTTGATGTCAGTAGTAAAGTAGGTCTAGGCGGTGTATTGCGGGTTGGTGTCAGTAGTAAAGTGGGTCTAGGCGGTGTATTGCGGGTTGGCGTGAGTAGTAAAGTAGGTCTAGGTGGTGTATTGCGAGTTGATGTCAGTAGTAAAGTAGGTCTAGGTGGTGTATTGCGGGTTGGTGTCAGTAGTAAAGTGGGTCTAGGCGGTATATTGCGGGTTGGTGTCAGTAGTAAAGTGGGTCTAGGCGGTGTATTGCGGGTTGGCGTGAGTAGTAAAGTAGTTCTAGGCGGTGTATTGCGAGTTGATGTCAGTAGTAAAGTAGGTCTAGGTGGTGTATTGCGGGTTGGTGTCAGTAGTAAAGTGGGTCTAGGTGGTGTATTACGGGTTGGCGTGAGTAGTAAAGTAGTTCTAGGCGGTGTATTGCGAGTTGATGTCAGTAGTAAAGTAGGTCTAGGTGGTGTATTGCGGGTTGGTGTCAGTAGTAAAGTGGGTCTAGGTGGTGTATTACGGGTTGGCGTGAGTAGTAAAGTAGTTCTAGGCGGTGTATTGCGAGTTGATGTCAGTAGTAAAGTAGGTCTAGGCGGTATATTGCGGGTTGGCGTCAGTAGTAAAGTGGGTCTAGGCGGTGTATTACGGGTTAGCGTGAGTAGTAAAGTAGTTCTAGGCGGTGTATTGCGAGTTGGCGTCAGTAGTAAAGTGGGTCTAGGCGGTGTATTGCGAGTTGGCGTCAGTAGTAAAGTGGGTCTAGGTGGTGTATTGCGGGTTGGTGTCAGTAGTAAAGTGGGTCTAGGCGGTGTATTACGGGTTGGCGTGAGTAGTAAAGTAGTTCTAGGCGGTGTATTGCGAGTTGGCTTCAGTAGTAAAGTGGGTCTAGGCGGTATATTGCGGGTTGGTGTCAGTAGTAAAGTGGGTCTAGGTGGTGTATTGCGGGTTGGTGTCAGTAGTAAAGTGGGTCTAGGCTGTGTTTTGCGGGTTGGCGTTAGTAGTAAAGTAGGTCTAGGTGGTGTATTACGGGTTGGTGTCAGTAGTAAAGTGGGTCTAGGCTGTGTTTTGCGGGTTGGCGTTAGTAGTAAAGTAGGTCTAGGTGGTGTATTACGGGTTGGTGTCAGTAGTAAAGTGGGTCTAGGCTGTGTTTTGCGGGTTGGCGTTAGTAGTAAAGGGTCTAGGCGGTATATTGCGAGTTAGCTTCAGTAGTAAAGTGGGTCTAGGTGGTGTATTACGGGTTAGCGTGAGTAGTAAAGTAGTTCTAGGCGGTGTATTGCGAGTTGGTGTCAGTAGTAAAGTAGTTCTAGGCGGTGTATTGCGAGTTGGCTTCAGTAGTAAAGTGGGTCTAGGCGGTATATTGCGAGTTGGCTTCAGTAGTAAAGTGGGTCTAGGCGGTGTATTGCGAGTTGGCTTCAGTAGTAAAGTGGGTCTAGGCGGTGTATTGCGAGTTGGCTTCAGTAGTAAAGTGGGTCTAGGCGGTGTATTGCGAGTTGGTGTCAGTAGTAAAGTAGTTCTAGGCGGTATATTGCGAGTTGGCTTCAGTAGTAAAGTAGTTCTAGGCGGTATATTGCGAGTTGGCTTCAGTAGTAAAGTGGGTCTAGGCGGTATATTGCGAGTTGGCTTCAGTAGTAAAGTGGGTCTAGGCGGTGTATTGCGAGTTGGCTTCAGTAGTAAAGTGGGTCTAGGCGGTGTATTGCGAGTTGGCTTCAGTAGTAAAGTGGGTCTTGGCGGTATATTGCGGGTTGGTGTCAGTAGTAAAGTGGGTCTAGGTGGTGTATTGCGGGTTGGTGTCAGTAGTAAAGTGGGTCTAGGCGGTGTATTACGGGTTGGCGTTAGTAGTAAAGTAGGTCTAGGTGGTGTATTACGGGTTGGTGTCAGTAGTAAAGTGGGTCTAGGCTGTGTTTTGCGGGTTGGCGTTAGTAGTAAAGTAGGTCTAGGTGGTGTATTACGGGTTGGTGTCAGTAGTAAAGTAGGTCTAGGTGGTGTATTACGGGTTGGTGTCAGTAGTAAAGTGGGTCTAGGTGGTGTATTACGGGTTGGTGTCAGTAGTAAAGTAGGTCTAGGTGGTGTTTTGCGAGTTAGCGTCAGTAGTAAAGTAGGTCTAGGTGGTGTATTACGGGTTGGTGTCAGTAGTAAAGTAGGTCTAGGTGGTGTTTTGCGAGTTAGCGTCAGTAGTAAAGCAGGTCTAGGCGGTGTATGCGAGTTGGTGTCAGTAGTAAAGTAGGTCTAGGTGGTGGTTTGCGGGTTGGCTTCAGTAGTAAAGTGGATCTAGACGGTGTATTGCGAATTGGCGTCAGTAGTAAAGTAGGTCTAGGCGGTGTATTGCGAGTTGGTGTCAGTTGTAAAGTGGGTCTAGGCGGTGTATGCGGGTTGATGTCAGTAGTAAAGTGGATCTAGACGGTGTATTGCGGGTTGGCATAAGTAGTAAAGTGGGTCTAGGCGGTGTATGCGGGTTGATATCAGTAGTAAAGTGGACCTAGACGGTGCAATGCGAATTAGCGTCAGTAGAAAAAGTGGGTCTGGGCGGTGTATTGCGGGTTGGTGTCAGTAGTAAAGTAGGTCTAGGTGGTGTATTGCGGGTTGGCGTCAGTAGTAAAGTAGGTCTAGGCGGTGTATGCGAGTTGGTGTCAGTAGTAAAGTAGGTCTAGGTGGTGTTTTGCGAGTTGGTGTCAGTAGTAAAGTAGGTCTAGGCGGTGTATTGCGAGTTGGTGTCAGTAGTAAAGTAGGTCTAGGTGGTGGTTTGCGGGTTGGTGTCAGTAGTAAAGTGGGTCTAGGCGGTGTATGCGAGTTGGTGTCAGTAGTAAAGTGGGTCTAGGCGGTGTATGCGAGTTGGTGTCAGTAGTAAAGTAGGTCTAGGTGGTGGTTTGCGGGTTGGTGTCAGTAGTAAATTGGACCTAGACGGTGTATTGCGAATTGGCGTCAGTAGTAAAGTGGGTCTAGGCGGTGTATTGCGGGTTGGTGTCAGTAGTAAAGTAGGTCTAGGCGGTGTATGCGAGTTGGTGTCAGTAGTAAAGTAGGTCTAGGTGGTGGTTTGCGGGTTGGTGTCAGTAGTAAGGTAGGTCTAGGTGGTGGTTTGCGGGTTGGTGTCAGTAGTAAAGTGGGTCTAGGCGGTGTATTGTGGGTTGGCGTCAGTAGTAAAGTAGGCCTACTTTACTCCTGGCGTGGATCCGTCGGTTGTAACGAAAGGCAAAACAGACTCGCCGCAGACATTTTTCTTTATCATAGAGATTAGTTATTTTTATTTCAGTAACTCGCTAAATAGTTCAAGCAAGAAGGGGTCGAATTAACAGAATCCTGCTGATACATTCAAACCTGTACCACACTACAATGGTTATTACAGGTAGATGAATGAGGTGTTGTCGATGGAATGTAATCAACACCTGACCTGTTGACTAACTAAAACATTCCGTTAATTTTCCGATTCTATGTGTCCTTCAGAATCAGATTTCAATGTGTAATGCGTGTGTCGGCGTGCGTGCGTGCGTGCGTGCGTGCATGGTACGTGCGCGTTTGCCCGGGTGTCCGTGCATGCGTCTGGGTGTGCGCGGACATGCATACAAAACCCACTCCTGTATATCCATAAATATTATCATGAAATTTACTAGCCTATTGAGAACGTTTTTTTTAACATTTCCGGTAATACTAAATAATTCATAAACGTTCGCATCTTTAAAAATATAACTTCACATTATCAAGACGTGCTACAAACGCAAATTAAATTGCCCGCCAAATTGGAATGCCTTATAACACGCAACATATTACAATATAAGCGCCGAATTAATGCGATTTAAAGTACGTCTCATTCTATAATAAAGTACGTCTCATTCTATAATAAAGTACGTCTCATTCTATAATAAAGTACGTCTCATTCTATAATAAAGTACGTCTCATTCTATAATAAAGTACGTCTCATTCTATAATAAAGTAGGTTTCATTCTATAATAAAGTACGTCTCATTCTATAGTAAAGTACGTCTCATTCTATAATAAAGTACGTCTCATTCTATAATAAAGTACGTCTCATTTTATAATAAAGTACGTTTCATTCTATAATAAAGTAGGTTTCATTCTATAATAAAGTACGTCTAATTCTATAATAAAGTACGTCTCATTCTATAATAAAGTACATCTCATTCTATGATAAAGTACGTCTCATTCTATAATAAAGTACGTCTCATTCAATAATAAAGTACGTCTCATTCTATAATAAAGTACGTCTTATTCTGAACCCACCGACGGTGCTCTGTGTTCCCGCGGCAGCCAACGCTCACGCTAACTCACTCACTCGGTAATCGTGATTTGATGACATATCGCCGTCTCCCGCTACCCTCGACCGGCTGATTGCGCCGAGCGGCGAGGCAGCTACTAGCCGCCTGCTCGCTTCGTCGGCGCCCCCGTCTCGCGCTGTCATTAGCGGCGCGGGGAGCTCGTCCTCGCCGCGACCGCGCGCTGTGCTTCGGCGTCCCAGTCGCAGCCAACGACCGAACTCGCCGTCAACGGCGCCGCCGACGACGATCAATATCAACGATTGCGTGCAGATGACAGAGGCGCGACCGTCCACTCGATAGCGCAACTACAGTAACGAAATGGTCGCCGTCGCCATGGTTACTGTCGAACACGCAGTGAGATAAGCTCGTTTCTTCCGCCTCTGCTTAAGGGGTATAGCGTATGGACGATATTAGGGCGGTAATGCGGCAATGATACTTACAATGCTGCGTGCAATTTTTCATTGCATTGTGAGCGATGACCTTCTGTTATGCTATTCACAAAGTCACCGAGGAGCTTACAGGTTGTTGTTCTAACAACCAGTTCTATCATTCACACTTTACTTCTGCCTATTTGTACGGCAGCGCTGAACTAATACCGACTTTTGTTAATTAATTTGCAATTGCGAAATACTATTTCGCAAGTACAAATTACTAAATTCGATGTCGGATGAAGAGTAGCCAAGGCAAATCAAGGAATGAAAGAGTTGACGAGGTTGCATGTCTCGATGGATATGGACCATAGCGAAATATTGCAATCACTTACCCATCTCAGCGATCAATTCTGAAGATTTTTAATTTTTTAAACGTACAGAATCTTGCGATCTTCTGGATGTCAGTATGTACGTGACGGAGCTAATGCATAATAATACTGACAAGTTGTGTGTCTGTAAGTTCTTGCATTTGAAGTGCACACACAGAGGAATTGTCGCTCGACAAGAGACCATTGCGGCAAATATCAGATCCTGAGGGACTGGAACATCGAAGTAGGAGAAAAGTACACCGACGTGTGTAGTTCAACAAGGAACCAATTTAATGATGGCACATATAATTGTGTATGATAAGTCGAAGCCTTACAGTTTGTTCTATAAACGGCGCGATTGGCGTTTTATTGGTTCGATACATTCAGCGTGCAAGCAATGATCCTAACTTAAGGTGTTTGCCAGCTATTTCACAGCCACTGTCAGGAAAAAACGGTTTGTTCTGCGAGCATCAAGGAGGACTTTTGGCTCGTGTGCGAGATGCAATTTGCCCAGAAGTGGGACCATGCTGTCCAATTCACGCAGACAAATTTCATTTATGAACCGAGCAACCGCAGCCAACGAATGGAGCGTTGTGTTCATTTTGTGAAAAACCAATTGCAATGGATGGATCTTTTTCCAGTGACAAATTAACTGGGGATTTCCTGGACAAGGACTTGGTGCTGTTTGTCTTCATATGTCTCATCCAGGTTAGTGAATCAATAGCAGCTTGTTCAATATTTGGCTGCAGTTGATATGATACATGACTGTATGTGTTACGGTGGGCAAAATGTTATTTAAAGTTTAACCTATTATATAAATATATCAAGGATTTATTTTCTCAATAAGGCACTGCTTTACAACGTATAGTCATGTTGGTAATTTAAGAAATATATGCATGCATCAATGATGTTTGAAATATTGCAAATATCTGGAACAATATAAAATATATATATATATATAATATATATATATATATATATATATATATATATCACATATATATATATATATCACATAATATATATATATATATATATATATATATATATATATATATATATATGTCTGTGTGTGTGTGTGTGTGTGTGTGTGTGTGTGTGTGTGTGTGTGTGTGTGTGTGTGTGTGTGAGTGAGTATTTAAAAATAACCAACATAATATATCGGGTTGAAATAATATTCATATTTCCACTTTGCTGCGACCATTACAACATATATATATATATATATATATATATATATATATATATATATATATATATAATAAATAACGCACAGCACTTGTATGTATTTAAACCCAATATATTATAGTGGTTATTAAAAAAAATCATAGATGCATTTGTTGCAGGAAATGCATATGCTTGCCACATGTTTCTTTATGTTCTGATGTAAATAATATTATATCGAGTACAATTGCAGGTTTACCCGGACCATTGTCTACTACCAGATCCCAGCCATTCTTTGATCTCAAGGCAGAATGTGGCTGGCGGCCACCAGATGGGGCAAACACTGGCACTGTATCAGAATAGATTACTAGTGAACGGTACCACATATGATGACTGTATCAATACAGATGACTCTATAGATTAAGTGGGACGTAAACGTTTGAAAATGTCGGTGAAAACATACTTAAAAAAGCGGTTCTATAGAAGAAATTAATGGCATTTGACACTGAAAGTAGTATGATTGAATTATGGTCATAATATCGTTCCCAAATAGTGACGCTCGCCTAATGCGACACGCCGGTGGAGAGTGTTATTTATTGTGCGGTGGAGATTGGATTAGAAGCACTTCCGGTCTGGCCGGACGAGCGCGCATGCTCGAGTGCCACAACACGCGCAGCTAGAATCGACAGGAAGTTGTTGCACATGGCTACTTATTTATGCGACTTGTTCACGTCAAACACAGTTTCTGCGCAGATGTGTTCGCTTCACTACAGTGTGTTATGCAGCTAGCTCCAGTCACCGTCTTGAGAATGTTTAGTTGCGCTGTCTGGTCAGTATTAACATGTGTTTCTGATGCCGCACAGCCGGCCAAATATAACCAGACCAGTACATTTTACACATGAATCCATTATTTTCTTGTCAATTTTAATATTTAATTTAAAGTATTTTTTATTTAATTTATTTAATCGGTTTATTTAACTATATGGTGCGGAAACGTGGACAATAATACAAAGTATGAAAAAGCAACTTGACGGTTGTTACACTAGAATGCTACGGATGGCCCTTAATGTCTCATGGAAACAACACATACCCAACATACAACTACATGATGAATTACCGCCAGTATCCACCAAAGTACAACAAAGAAGAATGCGGCTCGCTGGGCATTGTGTCAGACACGATGATGAAGTAGCTAACAAACTTGTCCTGTGGCAGCCAACGGATGGGCAAGCAAACCGGGGAAGGCAAAACATTACTTATGTTGACAACCTGCTGCAAGATACAGGGCTGGGAAACACTAGTGAACTGTAGACAGTCATGATGGACGGACGGTGCTGGAAGGGCTGTGTGTTCAACGCGGGGCGTCCTGAAAGACGACCAAGATGAGATGATGATTATTTAACTAACTTATTTAATTTTAGTGTATGGAAATTATATTATTTTATTGAAAAAGGCAAAGCTACTTGTATGGATTTGTGGATTGCATTCAATGTTTGTACATTCCAACTGAAAATTTGCAATAATAAATTTATTGTCCTATTCTCTCATAGCATTAGACACTCGGGTTGTTCGCACACGTCTGGAGAAACCAAGACTAGCCGAAATGTCTAGTGACTGCTCGGTAAGGAACTTAGCCTCTTAAATGTGGATTGGTCAAAAATGGACTGATTCTGGACCTCGACTGCGCTGTGGACACGAGAACGGTGCGAGCTTAAGAGAGAAAGACAGAGTGCTGCACCCTCCCAGTGGACGGCGTGAGGTCAATATGGCCTCGGCTTTTCAGTCAAGTTAAGTCAATCAGGCGAATGTTACGCAGCGGCGAAGTGATTGAAGCCCAACCGCTCTTTTCATCTGTGAAGACGGATGTTAGAATCATCTGAATGCCTCTTTGCCTGGTTTAATACGTTTCGCTTGCGTCACGTTGGATACACAGCGCCGTATCGTAATCGTCACAGATGTTATAAACCAGACAGTAAAATCTATACGTTCAAAAGAACAATAATTTTAACCTTTGTCTTTTTATTGAATATGTACCACAACTGCTCGATTATTTAACCGAATCACCTTCCTTGATGTGACGATGACCGACGTGAGATTATTAATTCACCCCCTTAATAACCGACGACAATGGAAAAACTGTATTGTTGACATTAAACTACCCCGTCGGAGTCAATCACCTAAAGGCGAGCCGACAATTCCTAGAGAAATACACAACAGTTCACGGGCTGTGCTGTCGG
>JAODUO010000370.1:35000-112500 GCA_025642075.2 Ridgeia piscesae
GACGGACGGACGGACGGACGGACGGACGGACGGACGGACGGACGGACGGACGGACGGACGGAGGAGGAGGGAGGAGGAGGAGGAAGGAGGGAGGGAGGGAGGGAGGAGGAGGGAGGGAGGGAGGGAAGGGAGGAGGAGAGGGAGGGAGGGAGGGAGGGAGGGAGGGAGGGAGGGAGGGAGGGAGGGAGGGAGGGAGGGAGGACGGGAGGCGAGAGAGAGAGAGAGAGAGAGAGAGAGAGAGAGAGAGAGAGAGAGAGAGAGAGAGAGAGAGTGAGTGAGTGAGTGAGTGAGTGAGTGAGTGAGTGAGTGAGTGAGTGAGTGAGTGAGTGAGTGAGAGTGAGTGAGTTAATGAGTAAGAGAGTAAGAGTGAGAGTGAGAGTGGGGGAGGGAGAGAGAGATAGAGTGTGTGTGTGTGGGGTGAGTGGGTTAGATGGTGAGTGGGTGGGTGAGTGAGTGAGTCAATGGGTGGGTAAGTATTGGGGGAGGAGGTGATGCAGAGAAACAGAAAGCGAGAGGGAGGAAGAGAGAGAAACAGTGTGAGTAAATGCGTGAGTGAGTGGATAGGTATGTGAGTAAATGAGTGAGAGAGTGAGTGAGTGAATGCGTGAGTGAGTGAATGGTTGGGTACGTGAGTGTATGAGTAAATTAGTGAGTGAGTGAGCGAGTGAGCGAGTGAGCGAGTGAAAGTGTGTTTGTGTTTTGTGCATGCGTGTGTCCATGTGGGCGCGCGTGTCTATTTGTGCGTTTAAGCTTGCGTGCATGTGTGTATGTGTGCGTGTGTGCATTTGAGCGTTAATATCAACTATAGTCCGCAAACCACTACATAATATATTTATCATATGAGATTATTATTCACACCGTCGTGGAATCTATCGCCGCGTTGACACTTGGGTGTTCTACTAAGAGACTCATGTGTGTCTGGGTAGAGTAGATTACGCAATCAAACTGACAAATGCCAAAATAAAACCGTCACATCCATAAAACCCAACGTTCAGCTAAACGCAAATACCTCATCAATCTCACTTAAACGACGCCAACGTGAAAGCTGCTGTACCTTCCGGCAGAACCAGCCAATTTCTACAGAAGCATCGCATTTTCCTGCGAAAATGGTTTCCTTTTACTGAACCGAGCATGCGCGGTGACGCTGGTGAGCACCGGAAGTCGACAGCAAATTTCTCTAATGGACCCGCCTGCTTGATGCATGGCCTTGTCATGAGAGCGACTTAGCGAGTCGGCGAACACGACTATTTTATGGAGACGCTAACGAACACGAGTTAGTGACCGCCACAAGACAGGGTCAACGTAGTTACAATGATAAATGATCACATGCAAAGCGGTTCACTATACTGCATTAGCAGTTAGTTCCGGTGGGATTCTGTAATTTCACCTGCTTTCAGATGTCGTTATGGGTGGCCATTGCCTGTCGTCGAGACTGCGTTAATTTCTGTCTGGAATACATTGATGAAACAACTACATTCGGATATCTTCGTTGCCATTACAGACATTGACAGAAAACTAGACGACGCGTGTCCTTGAGATTGTTTGATAACACCATTTCCCATGTGCTTACCTGTCTGTCTGTCTGTTTGCGCCTGTGTGTCTGTCTGTGTATATCAGTATGTCAGTGTGTCTATGTGTGTGCCTGTCTGTGTGTCTGTGTATACGTCTGTCTGTCTATCCTCTCTCTCTCTCTCTCTCTCTCTCTCTCTCTCTCTCTCTCTCTCTCTCCTCCTCTCTCTCTCTCTCTCTCTCTCTCTCTCTCTCTCTCTCTCTCTCTCTCTCTCTCTCTCTCTCTCTCTCTCTCTCTCTCTCTCTCTCTCTCCCCTCTCGCAGTCTATTGGTAGCAGTATATCTCTCTTCATCTGTGTGTCTCGACCTTTGTATGCTGTTTGTCTGTCTGTATGTGTGCCTCTCCTTCCTCTCCCATGCTCGCTTCCTCCCTCCCCTCTCTCTCTCCCTGTCCCCCCGCCGCCATCCCTCACTGCCTCACTCCTTTAAAAATACTCCATAATATCAAAATAAACTTCAGAAATAAACATCGAAGCAATATCCTTCCATGACTCATTCGCCAGGAACCTTAAACCAGCAGCAATAATAAAACGGCCAATCTGTTCGCCATAAAAGCAGTTACTCCCATTTCAGATAAGACTAAGAAAATCACATCAGATGGTGTTCGTGGAAATTTACATTTATAACCCAGAATAAAACGCCACTTCCGGGCCTACACGAACGCTCGCCCTCGCGTTCAATCAGCCTGTCTATAAATGTATCTCGGTTAATTCGTAATACGGTGCCGCTCGGCAGATATGATGTTAACACGCACGGATTAACGCGTCAGACCATCTCGACGGACGTGTCGCGGTTGAAAGTAATCTCGCCAATAACGCGGCACGGTGTCGCCGATGCCTGCCCGTCGGCCCACGCGCGCTGTTGCATCATGCCTACGTAACGCTGCAAGGCGAAGAGCATCACATACAATCAACTGGTCGCTGCGGAATCAGATACTAGTAGGACATTCATGTACAGTTCGTTCAATGCATCGAAGAGCAAGCCAATTACTGTTATTTGCCGCGACGAACGTGCTTGGATTACTTATAACTCAATATGTTCGTTCTAACTTCTTTTTTTCTGTTACTCGTATATTCCTGCATGCGTGTCTGTTTCGTTTTATGTTAAGACATATTTTGATGTACTAAAACTAAACGTTAACTCACCAGTAGCTTCCAGCAGTTCCTTCTCGGCATTATTCGTGTAATAAAGCCGTATTTCTAGTGTGCCGAAATGGCGAGCGGTTGAAACATATAGGTCGAAAAGTGAAATTTCTTGAGAGGTTATATCGAATAATGATAACAGTGAAAAAGAATCAGGATCATCAGTACTTGCAAGGAAAATATGCTTTTAATATTGGTATTTATGTAAGTGTAGGCATATTTCTTAAATAAACGTTAAACTTTCAGCTAATTTGTTCGGAGCCAGGGAAAGGTCCACCATCTTTAGTTTCTTCTATTTTGACACATATTCACTACACGTTTTACAAGCATATAAAGTTTCAATAATAAGATGTTTAATAAAATGAGATGTAAAATAAATGGTTGGCCAAACTGTTATGAAAACAAAACATGTCTTGTTAGAAGAACAGTCTATACTATTATCCGCATGAGTATTCTGGAATAGGTTTAAATAAAATTATATGACAAATCGTACACATGCACGCACTCAAACACGCACGCACGCACGCACGCACGCACGCACGCACGCACGCACGCACGCACACACGCACACACACACACACACACACACACACACACGCACACACAGCACACACAGACACACACAGACACACACAGACACACACAGACACACAGACACAGACACAGACACAGACACAACACACACACACACACACACACACACACACACACACACACACACACACACACACACACACACACACACACACACACACACACACACACACACACACACACACACACACACACACACACACACCACACACACACACACACACACACACACACACACACACACACACACACACACACACACACACACACACACACACACACACACACACACACACACACACACACACACACACACACACACACACACACACACACACACACACACACACACACACACACACACACACACACACACACACACACACACACACACACACACACACACACACACACACACACACACACACACACACACACACACACACACACACACACACACACACACACACACACACACACACACACAGTTCATGTGTATTAATAATTATAGTTATAGATTCGCCAGCGTGTTTGGTGTCTGCCAACACGTCATACTGCTGTGACAGACAGGGAGTTCCGCGAAACTATCGAGACGACTCTAGTTCCACCGATCGTCTTAACGACAGGAAAACATTAGATTACAACCAGTATGGACTTTCTTGCTGTGTCAAGCATATATTATCAGTAGTGCTGTCGCTAAAGCTTTGGACTCTCGACTATGAGATAACCTTGGTTTGAATCCTGTGTTGCCGTGTTACACTTTGGGCATTTATTCTTTCTACCTTGCTCCAGTTCACTCAGATGAGTACAAACAGAGGTGGATATTTGTGTACGGATTCTACGCCCATTAAATGCAGCGTGGCTGAATGTTTCCCAGATAAATCGAGACGGTATTCGATTGAACAGGTCTGCCAGGGAGTAAGGTGTAAAGCGTTTTGAACAACCCTGAGAACTAGCTACTGCGCTGATGAAGAACTTACCTTTACTTCTGTTTTCATGTTATGTGTACATACATTAAAATGCTCACATATCGCGATGGCAGCCAATGCATGGATTTTTCTAGCGCCAGGCCAGCTCGTAATGCCGGTGTCGCTCGTTCAAAACGTTTGTGGTTCGTGGCCAGCTGTTGTCTTCTCTCCTTAGTGTCATGCCTGCCTACACATTGGCACCACAATGCCACGCACGCCAGATATCTCGGTCTGTCTGGAATGCTTTGAAGTCGACCGCAGCACCCCCTAGCGAGTCTGATGCGCCAGGTAGATTTGTCTTACCAATATACTACTCAAAATATGCTAAGGATCATACCATGCAGCCATCCAGAGACTCATTGAAAGCATGAGACGCCTGCCAGGCTGCGATTGCATCACGTGGGTCACACACAAGCTACTGACAGTTGTTGCTGCTGGTAATTGAACTGTTTGGAACATTTTCATGACTTGGAGTAACATTCTGAAACCTCCATTTTCGGGGTCTGCTCTTTGACGACAGAACGCGTGTTACCTATTGTTCATATATACAGCAATGAAATTCAGGAAATAAACATGTCCTCGTATACATGTCATTTTTAGCTTTTGTGTGATACCCATGCCGAAAAATATAATACGGCCCTAAATAGTAATCCCTAGCAAATTTTGAATAGTATATATTTGCCAGTGCAAAGAATAATGCAGCTTATTCTCCAGGTGCTCTTTGTAACATGTCGAGGGTTTTATACGCATGTCTCATTATGAGTCTGTCTACTGAGCAGTTGCCTTTAGTTAACTCCTCATGGATTTAAGACAGGATTACTCGGCATCAACTAAACACGTCCAGCAAATCGTAATTATTTATGTTTGAGAAGGTTGCTAAATTTTGCGAACATATAGCATTGTAAAACGTACATTTTGGCGGTTTTGTCCTTCTAACTCAAACAATGAGGATGACAGCTAACTTGGGTAGATAGTTCAGCTCTGCGCAAAGTATGCTGGGTAAAACTGTCTTCATCTACATGGGCAAAGTCCAATTTTGGTAAACAGTGATGAGAACAACTGCGATGTGAGCCGTGAGATTGGGTTTGATGTCGCGGGCAGTACACAGATATTGCTATTTCAAATAAATCGGCAGTCCAGTCACAGCGAAAACAAAACATGTTTGCTTTATATAATATACACCTCTGTCTATAATATGCGTGAGCCGCTACATTCCGTACAATTCAATGTACGCACATGCGCAGTGGCGTACACTGCCGACCTCCGACCTCTAAATAGGTCAATGAGGCGTGCGGAAAAACCGGAACAATTAAGTTCCGGAGTAATGACCTTCCGGGACGTATCTTACCGAGTGCCGCGCTAATATAAAGAAACAGGAGTTGCCATTACACGAGAAAAAACGGATTCATCGGCATTAAATCTTCTTCAGATTAATCAAAGGAGCTGCTCATGCTGAGGTAATAGATTGCTGCCGCCTGACAGGCCGCCATCCTGTGATCACGGCTTGCTGGGAGCGCGCCCTTTATTATCGCTCGAGAGACCGTCTGTACGAGAGTGAAGAAAGGTCAGTGTCGCGAGGTCCAACTAATCACTCTCGAAAACAACGATATTTTTACGCCACGTTTACATGCATTCTTCAAACATATTAATGTATACATCCAGGTTAAAAAAACACATTTCGTGCAATCAAGTTTAAAGCAGATTTTATTTATCAGATTATGATCGTTTTTATGATACAATCATGTCAGAAAGTTTGTTATATTCAATGTAAAACGCTGATCGTCTAAAATTAGTCTTCTTTGCGTCATTAAAATAATGCTTCTTTGGGTCAGTCATATGCGACGTTCAAATGCGACCATGCCAAAACACTTTCATCACATCTTTGGTTGAAAGCATTACTGGTTGTTCTACATAGACAGTGCGAAAATTACACAACATAATATTATATGGTTACTAGCCTATGGAAATACACCGTTTTAAGTGCATGCTGAAACACTCACCGTAAATATGTTGCTATTGTCTGTGCTCGACTGTACATCTGCTGCAAAGTCCGACTTCTCAGTGATTGCCGACATCTATAAAGTACTCATCTTGGTCATCATTTTTGGAGAAAAACTGCGCGACCGTGGCACAATTTCCGTCATATTGCAAACTCCTTACTGTCCTGTCCTGTATGTGTAGTACTGTTATAGTCGTTTTAAAAGAGAGGGAACACTCCTAATATTTACGAGTTCATTTGTCGTATACTAACTTCTCGCTGTATTACATTATTTATTACCTTATTATCTAAAAAAAAAACTATTTTACCATCTGCTTCCCGGCGTGGCATTGCATTATTTTAAACTTATTATCGTGGAAAAACCAATTTGACCATCTGCTACTCGATCTGGTATTACATTATTTTAAGCTTATTATCATGGAAAAACCTATTTGATCATCTGCTGTCACCAATGAGATGTCTAGGTCTATTCAATCTAAACCATTCCGAAGGAATTCAACAGTTGTGGTTATTGAAAACGACTGAAAGATACTCAATTTAGGGTACGGATTGTAACGTATAATATATTTACATTGGGTAGATGACCCACAAATTTGGAATTAAGATGAAATCCACTGTGCGTATCTGCTGTAAGCGCCAAAGTCCCATATCACGTTCACAAACTCTCACATTTTATTACAACTACGTAAATTAAATTTCTTTCCCAGCTACACGTCCAACGAAGTTATGTATTTAGCGCGTCTAGCCACTTTCGTACTTTACTGTCCCTGTTCAAAACCACGTCCTCAGTTGGACTATACAGCGCCCGACGATGACCGCTCTCGTCCGGCGTCAAACTCAATCCAATTTCCGGTTGCGCGCGCAACTGCACCGGATGTTGCGCTGCCGACGGACTGAGCATGCGCGGCGACGGGTCGTACATTTCCTCGAGCATCGTCTGCTTGCGCAGGTTCGAGCACGAGTGCGAATCGGACAGCACGCTTCCGGTTCCGGTTGCGCGCGCGTCGGCGTCGCCGGCGAGCGCGGCGTTGTCGGGGTTCGAGTAGATGCGGCGTAGTTTCCCGGGCGCCCACTCGAGTGCGTCCGTCGAGGCGGAGAACATGCTCAGCTTGTCCCACGACGTCAGGTGGGTGTAGTCGGACGTGGCGCACATCGACAGGTTGCTGATGCTCATCATGGACAGGTGACCGCCGCTGTCTGACGAACTGTCGCTATGTCGCCGTCGGTCTGTCAGCCAGTCGACGGCAACGCGGCATTGGTCGCCGCGACTGTTGCATCCCCGCCGGGCGAACTTCGGCGTCGCGTAGACGGAGTCGGCCGCGCGTCGTCCCGCCGCCGTCGTCGACTCCTTCCCGCCGCCGACACTCGCGTGGCGCGTGCGACGTTCGCTGACGTCATTGTGTCGTCTGCTGCCCCGCCGGTCCGCACCGACGGCGCTCGACAGGTTGGGCAGGCTGCACGACGCGACGGCGTCGAGGCGTCCAGCCGACAACAGACACACCTGGTCTCGCTCCGACGTGTTCAGGTAGATCCGCGGTATGTTGGCGAGCGAGTCAGGCGGCTCCACCTTCCTGCTGACCGCCATCTCACCTCGCAACGAGTCAGCGATAATACAGGCCTCGGCGATCGCTCGCGGCGCGCGGCCCGATCGATCGTGTTTTGGCGCGTCGACGAAGTCGAAGCCACGCCGAATGAAATTACAACAGACGTATTGGCGTGGGCGCGGCCCCGGCCGCTTCAGACGTCTCGCCGTCCGGTTATCGGTAGCATCACGCCGAACCGCCGAACGCCGCTGTTCGTGTTGCCTCTGTCTGCGAAAATAGCGTCTCTGGTCCGACCCGGCAAATGCACGTGTGAAAGTCGTCCGCATGTGACGTCGGTAATAATCCGCTTAATGGTAATAAATTAGCGTTGACGCGAGCTCGCGTTCGTCTCGACTCACACAGACGCGAGCCTTTCGTGCCGCCGAAATCTGGCTGGTCTTCCCGGCGAGCGGTGATTGCGCCGGACGTGAATAAAATATAATCGCGCGCCGCATCGACCGGTTGACAGCCCAGGCCGACTGGCGGCAAGCAGGGAAGAGACGGCTGCCCTTTGTGTGAATGTCGAGGTATTAGCTTCGACCGACGACGGCGGCGTTCAGCACGCGAGTCAAGGCGGCAGCTTCGTTAGGTCAGGCGGAGAAGCGGAGACTGACTGAGCGCTTGCCGACGGGCTCGAGGTGTCGGTTTGCGGTATCTGTAGCGGCAGCGACGGCCGTTTCAAGCAGCTCATAAATAGAGGCGGGACCGAGGATTCGCGGCGCACGCGACTGCCTCAGGTGCTGGTGGCTGCTCAAACAATACGCGCATCAACGTAGGCGGATGAAACGCCGCCTCTGTCCACGTACCTGTAGCGACAACCTGTGGCGCCGCCTAGATGATTATAATGATCGTAGAGGTGAAGGCGGTGGACGTTTTACAATGACTGTCACTGCTAGATTGGCCTAAACAGGAACGTTTATTTTTATAACGGCTAAATGAAATGAAATTAACACTATATAAATAGCGTTCTTCCAAATCTATGCAGAGGACATATAGGAACAGTTGCGAGCTTTTCTATTGCAATTTTACAATTGTACACAGTCGCCATCTGGTGAATGTCCATTGCATTTAAATGCCGAATGATAACGTCCACCCGGTATATTGGTAGGTTTTAATTAATACGGTCTGTAAATTGCGGTCCGTGGGCCAACAGCGGCCAAACGAGAGAGACGCCAACAAGAGAGGTGAACTTGACTTTAAATGTAGCGTTGGAGTTGCGTCTCGCGTCTCGCGTCACACGTGCGATGCTCGTTTGGTTTTGCTCTCTGTTGGCGAATATTTTTAGTCGATACATTCTCGCGCGCCAGGGTCACTGCTGCTGATTACGTCAGCGTAAACGAGCAGTACCCGTGGCTGATCACAGAAATCGTTCACTGGATCTGTGGTTCAAACCAGGTCAGGTGACCGTGATGCAATAAATAGGATTGGAATGGATTACCGTATTGGAACTACCACCACTCGTGTATCTGCTTTCAAATTGGGGCAGGTATTTGCGTTGTTCTTACGGCTGACGCCCTTGCGACTGGCGAAGTTAACAATTTGTTCGCCTACGGGATCAGCCTGGGCTCGTTCTGCTTGGCAAACAGCCCTTGCTTGCGAGTATTCCAAACGCTATAAATACGTACGACGTTTCATCTCTCCCTCGTCTCACCGGTCTTCCCCTAGATTGGTTCCCTTCGTAGGGTTTCCGTGTTTGGTAGCATGTCCTTTTGTTATCTCATATTCTACCGCCGTGTCCTGCCCACGTTCACTTCCCTTTTCTGACTTGTTCAATCATGTTTACGACATTACTTTATGATCTTACCCATATGTTTGCTTCCTGTCCCGGTATGTGATATTTAGCATACTTCTGTCCGTCTTTGTTTGTGCGGCTACTAGCTTATAATGTTGCCGCGCCGTATGTCTTTGCTAGAAGCACGCATGAGTTAATAATAATAACACACTTTATTTATACACTAAAATCCAAACTACAAGCTCTGTTCAGTAGTGTTCACATTGTAAGAAGTAAATATAATATTGAGTCGTAATACATAAGTTCCCAAAGTTGTTTACTTGTCTCTTCATGCAGGTTCCAATGTTACCCTTGAAGATGTCGCTGTGCTTGGCAAATGCTGTCCAGCCGGCCGTGTTTCTTATATGGATACACTGGGGTTTTTGTTTTGGTCTCTGGTGCTATATCGCTGTGTCACAGGTAAACGTAGTTGTCAAAGTTTTATATCTGCATGGTGTTGATATATATTGTCGTTTATTATCATCACCTATGACATCGACTTCATCTTCAGTCAGTGATTTTCAGTTTCATCAGCTAGCTCATGTAGCATTTGTTGTAGTGCATCGGTAAGTTATCGCATAAGAGTGTAATTATGTCTTTGGCAAAGCGAAGACGACATATATTCTCTGGTTTCACAGGTTGGAATATATTTTCGAGTGTTGCCATAAACAGCTCGGGCGATATGATGTCTCCATGTCGCACTCGTGTCCTGGCGTTGATCTTATTGATTTGCTTGAGTAGGTGGACTGTCATCGATCAATTGGTATAGGTGTCTTTCAGGAGTTTGAAGTACACGTCTTGTAACCCATGTTCTTGAAGCGAGGTTGGTACTGCACCGAATCAAACGCTTTCTCGTAGTCAACGAACGTGTGACTTATGGTACACTGTTTATTCACAGTCGTATAGCTTGGTGTAGAATTCCTGTATTCATTCTATGATCGTATCTTGATACCTGATTTCTCAAACCTGCTTGTCTAGCATTGTTATCATTCTGTCTTGGCCTAGTGTCTGATTTACGTCATTCTGACATTCCTCAGACTCTTTGGTGTACGTTTCTGGGTCTCTTTGTTTTACTTCCTGGTTTCATCCTTTGCTTTGTTTCTATGGTCTTGCGTATTTCTGCGTACTCTATTCTTTGCTTATGGTCGCCGTTTTTGCAACAAATCTCGTCGGTTCTTCAACAGAGCTTGTGTTGGTGACGACATCCTCAATTTTACTTGCTTGTTGATTGTCATAGCTACGCTTGTCGCACTTTGCTGGGCCATATATTCGGTGTTTATGCTCATTGTATCGATGTAATCTAGTTCTTGTAGTGTACCGAATCGGTTTCTTAATTCGAGTTGGAAGTCAACCGTTTTTGATTGCATTTGTGTGGTATCTCATCACGTTGGCCTCTTGTTCATCAACCTTTTCTTTTCCATTTATCGAGAGATAGTCAATTGCGGTCTTCGCTACTCCATTTGCGTTTTCCCACTCCCATCTCATCCCTGCTTTCTTTTGAAACGTTGTTTTCATGATTGTTTTGTGTTGCCCATTGTATCAAAGTTTTCTAGCCACAAATTTGCACAGTACTGTTTCCACAGGGTATGTTCACGTGCTTACTTGTGCACTGTAGTCGTCCACCACTATTGTCTATTGGTTTGGTTTTCAAACGCTCTCACCCATGTCGTTACAGACGGTTTGCTTCCAATGTAAGGCTTCAAAATGTTGTGGTAATTTGACGTTGCTTGAGGACTACATATAAGATTACCCCAATATTTAGGGAAGGGATGCGGAAGGTTTCTGGAGAGCGTAGACCTTTTGTTGAGTATCAACTGTTGGTGCAAATGTTTTTCTTACAGAATCCCTCCAAAAACAGTTGCGACAACGCTGCAGAAATGTGATAGGTCAAGCAGAAGAGCAAAAATGCCGTCTTCTATGTCTTAAGTAGGACATCTTTATTCCATGACACGATGGCATTCGGAATGTCTGCATTCTAGTCGAGAGTATTCAGTCAGTTTATCAATGTCCTTTACAGCATTATTTTAATGGTTTTGGTGTTTAGTAGTTTGCCTATTATGTCCAGAAGAAAAACTACTATGACGTCACGGGTGGGTTTCTACGTGCACTTCAAGCCCCAAAATGCATGTATCATGGGGGCTAAGCTGCACGCAGAAACCCACCAGTGTACCTGAACTGCACGTAGAAACTCACCCGTGTACAAAGAAAACATAGATATAAAATATGTAAAATAAACCCAGCACTCTTGTAACGACAGCATAGCAATACGTAGACGTTAACGTCACATCTGAAAGTGTTTTGGTTTTAATACATACATTTTTGATCTTCCAAATGGACTGAGTTCTACTGTGACGACGTGTCCAGAAGACACTGCGTCATCTCTGACGCAGGGTGGTGCTGCCACATTTATTCTGATCTTGATATGATGACCACTTGGCAATCTAAGGTGACAATGCAGTTCCGTCCACTGAAATATGCCATACTGTCCATCACCCGGAGTCGTCAACAAAAGCAATAACGGTATATGCTTCACGGACATGTCCTTGAACACCACGTGACATATGTCATGTATTTATGTATCACCATCATCTCTTGTCTTACGTGGTAACATGTTCAAAAATAAACAGAACACTTGGTTTTTTGTTGAGGGGAACTTGAAGATTGGATATGTATCCACCAAAGTGCGAGCGTACAGGGCACTCGTCTACCATCGTCACCATTTACAAGACAGTCTGGGGCCCCGACAGCAGCCAGGTTCTGTCTAGGCCATGGTTGGCTTTTCCAGATTTCAATTCAAATACAATTACAAATTTCCAATTCAAATACATCGCTTTTCTAGATTTCAATTCAAATACAATTACAAATTTCCAATTCAAATACATCGCTTTTCTAGATTTCAATTCAAATACAATTACAAATTTCCAATTCAAATACATCGCTTTTCTAGATTTCAATTCAAATACAATTACAAATTTCCAATTCAAATACATCGCTTTTCTAGATTTCAATTCAAATACAATTACAAATTTCCAATTCAAATACATCGCTTTTCTAGATTTCAATTCAAATACAATTACAAATTTCCAATTCAAATACATCGCTTTTCTAGATTTCAATTCAAATACAATTACAAATTTCCAATTCAAATACATCGCTTTTCTAGATTTCAATTCAAATACAATTACAAATTTCCAATTCAAATACATCGCTTTTCTAGATTTCAATTCAAATACAATTACAAATTTCCAATTCAAATACATCGCTTTTCTAGATTTCAATTCAAATACAATTACAAATTTCCAATTCAAATACATCGCTTTTCTAGATTTCAATTCAAATACAATTACAAATTTCCAATTCAAATACATCGCTTTTCTAGATTTCAATTCAAATACAATTACAAATTTCCAATTCAAATACATCGCTTTTCTAGATTTCAATTCAAATACAATTACAAATTTCCAATTCAAATACATCGCTTTTCTAGATTTCAATTCAAATACAATTAAAATTTCCAATTCAAATACAAATACACTGCCATTTTATTCAAATACGATTCAGTTACATTACCATTTTTGAAATTTGATTCAAATATGCGGCCCATGTTGCCATTATATTTCATGTGTATCATACAGGTTGGAATTTTGTCTTTGGCTTGATTGACTGCTGTAGACTAATTGGCAGGCATGTTTATTTGGCTGTAGATAAGCTTCACTGGCTTCCCATTCATTCAATGATGCTAATGTTTGACTAGCTTCACTGTAGGCCAATAATTATTTACTCAGTGCTGCCTGCCCACTGTTGACCAGGTGTGAAAAACATTCTGTCTTGACTCCTGAGCCAGTTTATGTCAGGCAATGCTTCACCTTTTGTTGGTAATTTTAATGTGTATTTGATTGTATTTGCAAATACTTTTCAAATACAGACCAACTATCAATTACACATACAAATACATGCCCTTTTGTGTTTTTAAATTCAATTACAAATACACAAAATTTCTGTATTCAGATACAATCTATAGTCCGTGATAAGTATCCACCAGGGCGACCAGGCTGCAATCCAAGGGGTGACAGGACAAACAAAAATTAATAATCTATAATGTGCTTGATGGCTAGTGCCTATTAATATATCAACACAAAGGTGCAAACTGACAGAGCCCGGCATGATGAATATTTACTGAACTAAGATCTAGTTGCGGCCAACCAAGTAATTTATCTAATAATTTTCCACTGGGTAGTCGGAAGTTTATATCTGAACTCGTATATTAATTTTACTACTAGACCGGTGTATGGTTTTTAAGAGAGGGGAGTGATCAGCCTCGCTATATGCCTGTAATTTTTTTTATGAACTAAAAAAGTGGGGTGACATTTCCTATGCTATTCCGATCGACGCCCATGCTGTGTAGAACTTCCCAATCCAACATTTTGGCAAAGAAATTTGTCTTCACTCAAATGGGAATAAGTTACACAAAGTGCAGGAATCCGCCGCTTTGGTCGTAGGCGATAAGCATCAAGCAGGCAAGGGGTGAATGTGAAACACAAATTTCATAATTTATAATGTGCTTGATGGCTAGAACTTACTAATAATATCAACACAAGGATGCAAACTGATAGAGTACGGCAGCGGCTCAGCCCAGTGTCGCGCTTACATTTTTCCGGTCGTTATAAACTTTCCGATTGGCGTTTCTGCGCATGCGCGATAACTATAAAATCACCAATAATAATAATAATAATAACTTTATTTTGACACCATCAAATCCGGGACGGCTGCACGTTCACGGGTGTGTACATACATGTAAATTTGCGTATACTGATTAAAATAATGGTGACAGTAATAATGATAATAATATAAAGTAATGAGACACTATGATAAAAAACCGTGTAAAATTGGCTATGTATAAATTATATAATTCTTTAAAAAAATGAATATTAAACATAGACATTACAGACAAAACATTAGAACCCGCTATACTGCACTGATAGTAATAAAAATAAATAAGATAAATAATATATGTATACATCGTAATAATAAATTAGCTAAAATATAATGTTCGTTGTGTGAAACTAGTTATGTGGAAAATAAAAAATAAAAGTGTCTTTAATTGCTTCTTGAACTGTGTAATGTTGCTGTTTTCACGTATGTTCCTTGGAAGTTTGTTCCACAGAGTGGGTCCTGCACAGGCAAATGCACGGCGGCCGAAACGTTCCAGGTTGACTCTGGGCACCTCTAGCAGTAACCCGCCTGCAGAGCGCAGCGAACGGGGAGGTGTGTGGCGGCGTAGCAGTGCCGCAAGATACTCCGGCGTGCCATTGTATATGTACAAGTACAAGTACAAGTACAAGTACAAGTACAAGTACAAGTACAAGTACAAGTACAAGTACAAGTACAAGTACAAGTACAAGTACAAGTACAAGCACAAGTACAAGTACAAGTAGTTTAAAATCGATTCGCTTTCTGACAGGCAACCAGTGTAACTGTGCAGCGAAACGACAAAGCATTGTTGGTATGAATGCCACGGGCTGTTCATCAACACTCCTGTGATGATTACTGTGAAGAGTTGCTTAAAATGTCGTTCAATACAATAACATCTTACGTTTGTTTAAATCACTGTCACGGATTATGGCGCACTATACTCTATAGTCACGTTTGCTATCAAAACATGCTTCAAAACTTGTTTGCCTCGTGTTAATTTGCTACAAATAACTTTATATATATCCTAACGAACAACCCGTAATATTTATACCATAAATGCATTGTCCTTTCGCTGCACATTAATGATTTTACATTTATCGCGCATGCGCAGAAATGTCAATCAGAACGTTTATAACGCCGGACAAATATAAGTGCTACACCGGCATGATGATTATTTACTGAAGTAAGATGAAGTTGCGCGCTGTGGCCAGTCGACTTTCTAATGGGTGGTCGGAACTTCATATCGCGAGTTTATTATCTAGTTATTAGTCCTGTGTAGCGGTTTTTAAGAGAGAGGAATGGTGTGTCAGGCTACATGCCCCGCAATTTTTCTGAACTGAAAAGTGGGGGAGGGACAAATCCTATGCTGTCCCCCCACGCTGAAAAATGGGGGAACACGTCCCCCCGTCCGACGCCCGTGCTAGAACCTATAAAATTAATAATATCAACATAAGGTTGCAAACTGATAGAGCCCGGCAACGGCGCAGTCCGGTATGATGGTTATTTACTAAAGTAAGATCAATTTGCGCGGCAATTTATCTAGTCGATTTTCTAATGGGTGCATGGTCGAAACTTCATATCGCGAGTTTATAGTCTAGCCAGTCCTGTGTAGCGGCTTTTAAGAAAGAGGAGTGGCGAGTCAGGCTATATGCCTCGCAATTTTTCTGGGGACTGGCTATTTAGCGAGCTGCTCGGGAAATAACAACCCGACGTCGCCTTATTTCTCGAGCTGCTCGAGAAATAAGGGACCGACTTCGCGTTATTTCTCGAGCAGATCTGGATATGCATACTCGTGCACTTAGGAGTATTTTTATGGCATCTAAGTTGACAAACTAACTGTTTGTAGTAAATGTAACGCTGCTGGAACGTTTCCTGTGTGTATTTATTCGTTCTGGTGAGAAATAGATCCCTATCGATGTAACGTTATTGAGTTAATGAGCCCTCCCTGTGTTGGCTTGTGCTGCCCGGCCGCGATGCACGGCCGCGACTTGGTTCTTATTTGTCGAGCAGATCTGGCTGGACGTGCAAGCATGTGCTCTTAAAACTATTTTCGTGCCTTCTACGTGTATGTACTAATTGACTGCTGTAAATGCGATGTTGTCGGGTTGTTATTTGTATGTATTTATCGGTTCTGATGAGAAATAACGAGTTTTCCTATTCATCGAGCTGCTCGAGAAATGGCGCCGACTTGGCTCGTTATTTGTCGAGCAGATATGGGCGTGCATGCATGAGCTCTTACAAATATTTTCGTGCCCCCTACGTGGACACACTAGTTACTTGTAGTAAATGTGACGCTGTTTTGTCGTTTCCTGTTTGTATTTATCAGGTTTTTTTAATGAGAAACAAGTTTTCTAGCCATCGATCTGCTCGAGAAATAACGAATCTTCTCGAGCAGCTTGATGGCTAAAAAACTTTGTGTTCTCATAAGAACGGGTAAATACATGCAAGAAATGACCCAACAGCGTTGCATTTACTACAAACAATTAGTATATTGTGGTATCAGTATCATTTATAGTGTAGTAGCTCTATCAGCTAACGGATGCTCCCTGAGTGATAGCTGGCAGAAGATTGGGGAATGACTTGAGGATAAGGTCAGCCCTGAGCTGAATAAGTCCGCTGGCACAGTTGATATGTAACCGTATTATTATGTGATTAAAGTAGTTTCCGGAAAACTTTGACTTATTTATTTCCGGTTGAAGCTGTAGACATCACATATGTACACGTAAAAGCCACGAATACATTTCTAAGAGCCCATTCATGGACGCCCAGATCTGCTCGACAAATAATGAGCCGAGTAGGCGTTATTTCTCGAGTAGCTCGATGGCTAGAAAAAGTCGTTTCTCATATGAACTAATAAATACAAACAGGAAATGACCCAACAGCGTCGCATTTAATACAAAATAGTATATGCACTTAGACGGCACGAAAATATTCGTAAGAGCCCAGATCTGCACGACAAATAACGAGCCAAGTCGGCGTTATTTCTCGAGCAGCTCCGATGACTAAGAAAACTCGTTGTTTCTCATGAAAACGGATACATACAAGCATGAAACGACCCAACAGCATCGCATTTACTACTAACAATTAGTGTGTGCACGAAAATCGTTTGTAAGAGATCATGAACGCACGCAAAAATCTGCTCGACAAATAAGGCGACGAGTCGGCGCTATTTCTCGAGCAGCTCGACAAATAAGGCGACGAGTTGGCGTTATTTCTCGAGCAGGTCGATGGCTATGAAAAGTCGTTGTTTCTCATGAAAACGGATACATACAAGCAGGAAACGACCCAACAGCATCGCATTTACTACTAACAATTAGTGTGTGCACGAAAATCGTTTGTAAGAGCTCCTGAACGCACGCAAAAATCTGCTCGACAAATAAGGCGACGAGTCGGCGCTATTTCTCGAGCAGCTCGACAAATAAGGCGACGAGTTGGCGTTATTTCTCGAGCAGATCGATGACTAAGAAAACTCGTTTTTTCTTATGAAAACGGATACATACAGGCAGGAAACGCATTTACTACTAACAATTAGTGTGTGCACGAAAATCGTTTGTAAGCGATCATGAACGCACGCAAATATTTGCTCGACAAATAACGACCCGAGTTGCTGCTATTTCTCGAGCTGCTCTAGAAATAAGAACTCGACTACTTCTTATTTATCGAGCAGCTCGGGAAATAAGAACTCGACTACTTCTTATTTATCGAGCAGCTCGGGAAATAAGAACTCGACTGCTTCTTATTTATCGAGCAGCTCGGGAAATAAGAACTCGACTGCTTCTTATTTATCGAGCAGCTCGGGAAATAAGGACTCGACTGCTTCTTATTTACCGAGCAGCTCGGTAAATAGCCTGAGCCATTTTTCTGAGCTGAAAAGTTGGGGGGGGACAATTCCTATGCTGTCCCCCCACGCTGAAAAGTGGGGGGACGGACGCGTCCCCCCCCCGTTCACCACCGATCGACGCCCGTGCCTACATCTGCGCACACTCTTTGGTCCTGATCTCTTCTTACTTTATCCAAATTACATCATTGATTCCATTAATTCGAATATCAGACTGTTCGCTGACGACAAAAGGAGAAATCCAAACATATTCAGACCATTACAATCTAGAAGATATATTTAAACCAAACTGGCCATTTCAGACGTATTTTCTGATAGACAATTCTGGATTCATTGTTGCTGGTGCTGATTCATACTGTAAACAGTTGTATCTATTCGGGAATGTCTCTGACTCACCGAATGACGCTCTGGTGCTCGCAAGGGGTCGCTGCGGCTGATTATGTCAGTACTAGCCAGCTCTTCTTTACCCTTAGCACATCCCTTCACCATCGTAAGCCAGGGGTCGTTGCGGTGCGCCCCGTGCAGCACCCGTGGCTGGTCGTCTCCCAAAACCTTGGTAGTGACCTATGCAATTATAGCAAATTATTTCGCTTGTCGCTACCGCGTCAGCCGTGGGAACAGTGCAAATACCAGCCCCAATTTGATGACTTGGTTTGAATCGACAATAAGAATAGGCGCTACATAAATATGTACATTGTTATTATTATTAGTAGCAGTGTTAGTAGTACAAGAAAACCATTATTGTTCGAACAGAATGTTGTCTTATGTCTCCCATCTAGCACCTGGCGTGGGCCGGTTTTACCTTCTAATTTAAATTGATGGTGGCGGTCTCCGACGGAACATGGAGTATCAAAATACTTTTTGTGGGTCCCTGTACTGAGAACGAGGCGGACGCCATTCACTTCCGGCATCACAATTCTGGTTGCCAAGGACTGCTACCTGCATTAGTAACAATAACTATGCATCCCGAATATACATTATTATACTGTACTTGATTTTCAGACAGTAATTAAACATTCCATTAATTATGTATATTAAATTAGCCTGTCCCGGACGTGACGTAACGTGACGTGACCACAGGGAAGAAACCTGCACCACCATGCACGCTTGACGTCACGACGCTTCTGCCCTACAACTAGGCCTACAAAGCAACATGTTCTTGTTGGCGAAAATATAAGTGAAATCCTCAACAATGCCAGAATTTAACGTGACCACAGTCAATATTGAAACGGCCAGCGAAACCGAAGCAGTCGAAAGCGGCAGCTTCTTAGACAAGACCAGTCAACAATCGATAGAAGAACTACAACGTCAACAAACCGATCCCATTCCCACTGTGACTGTTGAGAGTAAGTAATAATGGCGCTGGCAGCCGAAGTACTCAGACAGTCTAAGATAATTACTGGTGTCTTTACTACAAACTCAGTATTAATATTAGAATCAAGACTTGTTTGTGGCAGTCCTTTATTTTCTGACCTAACTATGAAACAGCAACATACAGCTGCCAAATTGCTCCTCACATATCTTCAAACACTAGGTTACAAAGTAAAATCCCTTACAGTTACATTACTCAAACAACTAAAATTCACAAATCGACATGACCAGCTGTGACTATGGGGTCTATGCGTATCTCAGTGATGACCATAATATCAGTATTGTGTTGAGGCGTCAATTGTTAGCAGTGTAGCCTACATTGTAGGCGTAGGGTTAAGGTTTAGAGTTAGGATTTTAAGGCTAAGTTTAAGATTAGCTAAGGTTAGTTTAGGGTTCGTTTACTTACTTAGGACTAAGGTCAGGGGCATCGATCTCGTTTTAAAAGTGGGGGGGACGGGGGACCAACTTATATTATATTATACACACACACACACACACACACATATATATATATATATTATATATATATATATATATATATATATTATAATGTCTATACATATAAAATATATATATATATATATATTATATATAGAATATATATTATATATATATATATAATGTATGTTATATATATATATATATATATATATATATATATATATATAAAATATATATATATATATATATATAAATATATTAAGCCAACACAACTATTTTAAATAACATACCATGAAGGCGTTTGTTTATTTTAGAATTAGCACCAGACCAACCATAAATTGTGTTTTATATTTACTAAGACATTTATATGTATTTCAGGTCATATATATATATATATATATATATATATATATATATATATATATATATATTATATATGTATATATATATATATATATATAATATACATATAATATACATATATATATACATTATACATATATATAATTATATATATATATATATATATATATATATATATATATATATAAATGTATATAAAATATTATTTAAAATAGGCTATAATATATATTTGAATCAGGGCCATGGAAATCACTGAAAATTTGGAGAGTAGACTTTGGACCCATAACTCTTTGCCTGATTCATAGAGTGACAATATGCAGAGGTTACAGGGGTGCCTGTGAATGACTTCCCACTTCTGCCCTTTGGCAAAGAAATTTGTCATCACTCAAATGGGATCAAATTACACAAAGTTCAGGAATCGGCTGCTTCAGTCATAGGAAATAAGCATCCACCAGGCTGCAACACAAGAGGAAGGGGTGACAGCTGCCAGGGCAAACAAAATTAATCATCTATAATGTCTTTGTTGGCTAGTACCTATTAATATATCAACACAAGGGTGCAAAATAATAGAACCTGGTATGATGAATTTTACTGGACGAAGATCAAGTTACCCACTGCGGCCAACCACTCAATTTATCCAGTAATTTTCCACTGGGTAGTGAGAAGTTTATATCTGAGTACACAGTGTATATTAATTTTACTACCTGGCCTATGTAGGGTTTTTAAGAGAGGGGAGTGATCAGTCTCACTATATGCCTGTAATTGTTTTTTCTGAACTGAAAAAGTGGGGAAACATTTCATCTGCTGTCCCCCTCAGGCTGAAAAGTGGGGGGGACATGTCCCCCATCCCCCACTGATCGACGCCCATTGTTAAGGTTAGTTTAGGGTTAGGATAAAACCGGAGCCAAGAAAAACTAAGAGCCTTGCTTGACATCAGTATAACGATCACATTTTTTTACCTATTTTAACTCTTTGTATGTGATTGCTCAGAAAGCTAGTGAACCATTGCAAAATGTTAGCGCATATCCCATAGTTTGGTAGTTTGTATAGTAATTTTGGAAGAGGTACTATATTGAACACAGGCAGTCTTAGTATTAAATAATTCAACATTTGTATGCTTATTTAACTGAAATCCTATTGTCACTAGTGAAAACAGACCAAACATTTCATTTTAGTTCATTGGCTTTGTTGGTATCACAGCTAATTCACCTGATATATTTATTTGTAATAGGCAGAACTGTCACCTGAATGTAGGATTATTGGCTCCCTGTGTTGACAAGTTGCTGGACAGCTAGCAAGTACTCGCTTTGCATAGCCCGCTATTTGTACATACCGTTAAAGGGAGGGTGCCCGCTCCTCTGCTGAGAATTGGCAGAGCAGTAATTTGCAATTGGAAGTCTGCTGTCTAGAACATTGGAATGTTAAACATCAAACAGTATAATGGTTAAATCTGCTCACCTAGGCTTTATTGCCAATCAATTTTGTTTTGAAACTGGATGTTTTGTTTACCATTTGAAGGTGTTGCAGGAGGAATCTTTCAAATTGTGTCAAACATTGTTCCGAGCTTATTAAAGTAACTAAACACAAATTGGCAGGCAATATACATGTAACACTTAGTTATGAGAACGTAATATTAATTCGAAAAAACATTTAACCCAGGAGCAACACCCTCGCTTTAAACAGATGGTTAATTGTTGATAGGCATCTACGTTTTGTGTGCAGTTGTACAGTATGTTTCAGGTTTTCTTCAATGTGTACATGTATCTGTCATCTTATATATTGGTTTCTTGTAGTTCCCTTTGATTCAGCGAACAGAACATCTTAGATAATGAGGAGCGGACATCATGGTAGTACACTGAAAAGGTGTTTTATATTCAAATTATTCTATGAATAACTCTCAGAACTTTGAGGCATGCAATAAAACAGATTTGTCTCTCTTTGTGCAGGACATCAGTCACAAACTGAGAATACTGACACGTTCTTCTTGTATGAGGTTTGTACTTCTATACCATTTTCTTTTCATAGAAACAGTTTGGGTATCTGTTTGAATATTTGCAGCAGTCATCACCATAACAATAGTTTGATTAAGATTACACTTGTTCTGAATATTCAGTTTTTTTGCAATTTATAGTGACGATAAAGAAAACAAAACACCACTTTATGAAGAGACATTTGGATGGGTACGTCCCACTGTGGACAGGTAGAAATATCACTGGACAGGTGGTGGACGGGTAAACAATAAGGAGCAAGAAAATAGATTTTCAAAAATC
This sequence comes from Ridgeia piscesae, assembly GCA_025642075.2. Taxonomy (NCBI): domain Eukaryota; kingdom Metazoa; phylum Annelida; class Polychaeta; order Sabellida; family Siboglinidae; genus Ridgeia; species Ridgeia piscesae. The sequence goes on from JAODUO010000370.1 coordinate 57,602, forward strand.
ATAACTATTGTCAGTTATACCTTGAAAATAGATGCCACACGTGTTTGTAATTTATTTCAGGTCATAATAACATTCTTAGTGGGCTTGTATGTACATCAGTTAACATATACATTTCCACCTAAAAATGTGTGACTGGCAAAATTTGATCTTGCACAAAGCCTGACCATGGTTGATCCTCTGACAAAGAAAGGAGAAAAATAATTGGATTTAATCATGCACCTTTACAACATGAAAATGTGATTGCAACAATGTTTTGTAGCCATATTTAAAATTACTTGTGAGCATGTCACAAAATTGTCACGCATCTTTCATCACATTTCATCTGTTAAAGGGATACTCCAGTCCGTGAGAGGTTTACTGTATACACTACATATGTTTTATAAAACTATATTGGTTGTGGATAGTAATCGTGCACAAAGATCGTTAATAAACATTTAATTATAGGATAATTGTACCAAAAAACACACTCAGTTAACCTTGGATTCAGGGTGCTGCCATCTTGAGGCACAGAACCAGAATCGTTTACATCACTGGCGCATTGTTGGAAGCTTTGCATAAGCCTCACACACTGTGATAGTGACGTAAGCAAACCATGACCTACTGTATATGTCAAATACCATTGGACAGACATAGGATGTTCAAACGTGCATGCGCCATTGACGTAAGCGGTTTACGTCACTGGTTCTGTTCCTCAAGGTGGCAGCTCCCTGAATCCAACATAGCATGTTTTTGTGGTACAAATATACTATAATTAATTGTTTGTTAACGATATTTGTGCACAATTACTATGCACGACCAATATATTTTCCATATGTAAGTAAACGCTGTGAACCTCTCACTGACTGGAGTATCCCTTTAAACCCCAAAATAGGTAAACTAAACATGTTAACACAGCATAACTTGTTACCTTAGCCTTTTAGGTTATGATATGGAAGACAAACAGAAAATACATTTATACAGTTGTTTATGGAATGATTTGTAAACAATGCAGAACTATCAATGAAAATAATGCATTGCTTTTGCCCAACCACGCAGGCCTGGGAGTGTTGCCCTGTGCTACTTTACCCCTGTCTGATATCGCCGTACACTGTGGAAGCGAGTGAAGTCAAAATATAAAATTATAGCAATTGACTTCACCAGTCTGTGTGGAAACAATGCATATACCCACCCCAATTTGAAGACATGTACACGAATGGTGGGAATCCCTATATAATGACAAATTCACATCCTAAACATTGCATGTAATATGGGCAGTGTGTGGCTGAAATCACCCAAAATATTATATGACATGACCGGAGGCCGACTACACTCCTCAGGGGTAATTTCATTGACTGAGATTAAAAGAAGAGTTTTTGAATGGGATATGCCAGGAACAGAGAAGAGTTGCTACTCACGTAATCAGCTGCAGCAATCCCTGGCACAAAACGATGCTTTTGCCCAATATGTACAAGGTTCGTACTTCTGTTGCCAGCATGATGGCAGACCAAATGTGTCAACATATATTAACAGAGTATCAGGCGTCGTCCAAGACAAGGCCTCTGCGGAGCATGAGGTCAGATTACAGGTAGGGTATGTTTTGTTTTAATACTTTACATGTGTCAACTGATGTGATTATTAGTGTACAAATGTGTACATAACTCATGACTGGTTGATTGCATTTTGGTATGCTTGACATCGTTATAGATATGTTCATAGTTAACATCATATGTCATTGTTTAATATTTTTACTGCTATTTCTGTATTATTATTTTTTTATTAATATTTTAATTACCATCTTGCCAAGCCGCCTTTTCCTTATTTCAAAGTTATCTAATTTTATGTACTATTTTTGATATTTTTAAATGGTAGATTGTGTTAGAACTTATATTTGGCTTATGCTTTGCTTCAGTTTTACATCACATTTAATATTCCTTACATTGTCTCAAATTTACATCGTGACAATGACGATCTTATGTAATTATGGATGATTCTCTTGGGCTTTTGATAGAATGTCCCAAGGTACATTACAGTTAATTATGTTCTTATCAGTAATAACCAAAATTGTCTCATACATCTAGTCTTTTTGACAGAAAGCAAAGCTCGGGATTCTCTTTGGCGTGTACCTGCCGACAATACAACATATATTTGGTGTGCTGATGTTTGTGCGACTGGCGTGGATGGTGGGATGTCTTGGTTTGTTCAAGTCACTCATTATCGTAGCCATCTGTTGTCTCACGGTGAGTCAAGCTTTTATGGTCAAATATTTGCGAGTTCATATATTTCCTGGTAGACACATGTGTCAGAACACGCTTACTTTGAATATGGTGTCCAAGAGCATTACATTATCCAAATACTAATGTGTATATGTGTGTAGGCCAATGCATTTATTTTTGAGATTTGGCAAAGCTTTTCCTTTTTGTAACCTTTAGTCTTAAGTGGCAAACTTCCATAGAATCATGAAAAACAGGAACACTTAATTAGGGTTGTAATTCTGCCATGCCATATAAAAATATGGTTTTACTTGTCATCGTGGCAATTGTTTTTTATTGGATATCATACCACCTAAATATCAAATGCTGAGTTTAACAAGATTTAATAATGTTACCAACCAGATTCTAGTGGAATTTGCCAGTTAACGTAGTGAAAATCACAGTGGCTGAGTAGAAACCACGATTGAATAACAGTGGCAGAGTAGAAACCATGATTAAATAACAGTGGCAGAGTAGAAACCACGATTGAATAATAGTGGCTGAGTAGAAACCACGATTGAATAATAGTGGCAGAGTAGAAACCACAATTAAATAACATTGGCTGAGTAGAAACCACGATTGAATAATAGTGGCTGAGTAGAAACCACGATTGAATAACAGTGGCTGAGTAGAAACCATGATTAAATAACAGTGGCTGAGTAGAAACCACGATTGAATAATAGTGGCTGAGTAGAAACCACGATTAAATCACAGTGGCTGAGTAGAAACCACAATTAAATAACAGTGGCTGAGTAGAAACCACGATTAAATAATAGTGGCTGAGTAGAAACCACGATTGAATAACAGTGGCTGAGTAGAAACCACGATTAAATAACAGTGGCTGAGTAGAAACCACGATTGAATAATAGTGGCTGAGTAGAAACCACGATTAAATCACAGTGGCTGAGTAGAAACCACAACTAAATAACAGTGGCTGAGTAGAAACCACGATTAAATCACAGTGGCTGAGTAGAAACCACGATTGAATAATAGTGGCTGAGTAGAAACCACGATTAAATCACAGTTACTGAGTAGAAACCACGATTAAATAACAGTGGCTGAGTAGAAACCACGATTGAATAATAGTGGCTGAGTAGAAACCACGATTAAATCACAGTGGCTGAGTAGAAACCACGATTGAATAATAGTGGCTGAGTAGAAACCACGATTAAATCACAGTGGCTGAGTAGAAACCATGATTAAATAACAGTGGCTGAGTAGAAACCACGATTAAATCACAGTGACTGAGTAGAAACCATGATTAAATAACAGTGGCTGAGTAGAAACCACGATTGAATAATAGTGGCTGAGTAGAAACCACGATTAAATCACAGTGGCTGAGTAGAAACCATGATTAAATAACAGTGGCGGAGTAGAAACCATGATTGAATAATAGTGGCTGAGTAGAAACCACGATTAAATCATAGTGGCTGAGTAGAAACCACGATTAAATAACAGTGGCTGAGTAGAAACCACGATTAAATAACAGTGGCTGAGTAGAAACCACGATTGAATAACAGTGGCTGAGTAGAAACCACGATTGAATAACAGTGGCTGAGTAGAAACCACGATTGAATAACAGTGGCTGAGTAGAAACCACGATTGAATAACAGTGGCTGAGTAGAAACCACGATTGAATAACATTGGCAGAATAGAAACCACGATTGAATAACATTGGCGGAGTAGAAACCACAATTGAATAACAGTGGTGGAGTAGAAACCACGATTAAATAACAGTGGCAGATTAGAAACCACAATTAAATAACAGTAGTGGAGAAGAAACCACGATTAAATAACAGTGGCGGAGTAGAAACTACAATTAAATAACAGTGGTGGAATAGAAACCACGATTAAATAACAGTGGCGGAGTAGAAACCCCAGTTAATAAACAATGTCCAAATCATAGCCAACTGAATGAAAACTTTGAAGCCATTAGTTCAGAAGCATACATTTTTAATATTAAATCTCTGCCTCTAGAAATAATGTGAATATAGCTAATACTGAGGTATCATTTATTCCCTCTATATGTGTTCTATTTAATATGCAGTAACATAAACAAAATTCAAGAAGCATCCCATTTTTGCAAGATGGGTCATGTATTATCAGTAGTCCTGAGGCCAGTCAAATGTTCTCAGAGGATTTGTGCTGTTAGTTTGACATAATGTTGTTTATTTCAGACATTTTTGACAGCAATATCAATGAGTGCTATAGCAACAAACGGGAAGGTTCAGGGTAAGTCAGTTGCACATAAGGATACTCGACAAAATGTCATTCCAAATAATAATGTTGTCATTATAGCCAACATACCAATTTTGAGACAGTTGTCATGTTCCATAGGTAACGTTTTGAATCCCGTTCATGTTAACATATTCAACATGCATGTTTAGGATGCCAAATCAAACTTGGGTAATTAAGAGTATTTATTTTGATATGTGAACATGTGTTTTAAAATGCTCGAAGCTACTTCTATTCTGTACATTCTGTACAGTTACATTGTTTATTTTTGCCTGTGCTGGGCCTACATAAATTATGGTACTCACTGCCACTTGAACTGCATTCAGTTGAGAATAATGCGGTCAGTGAACACTGGTCAGTCTGGAAAACTGTTGAATATATTTCTGTTTCTAAACTGAAACTGCAGGAATCTTTATCACTCATGCATACAGTTAGAATTAATTGGTTTTATTTATCTTTACATCCATTTAACTAAGTGAATTTGTTCAATACTTTATTTAATGTACATAAACTAGTAAACTCATAATTTCCTTACTATTATTTTATTTTGCTCTCTCATGTGAGATTTTGTGTTTTAGATTTATGTTGTACACACCCGTGAATGGGGCATTAGCCCTGAATCCAATGGTGTATAAATAAAGTTATTATTATGAGTAAGAATGATACATTTAATTTATCTAAAAATTGTTAATGGGGACCCTACAGAACTAGTAATCCAGGTGGTGCTGTTACGCAATTCGAGTGTAGTGCTGTCAACTGCCAAAGTCCCATTACCTCATTATGCCACATTCATTCATGCATTCATACAGTGTATTCTTATAATAGTTGGACACCTCAAAGATGAACAGAAACAAAATTAAACAGCGCGCGTGCGCTCATAAAGAATGCGCGAATACATCACAGACCCATATTGCATATCAGCGCCCATGCACTAACAGTCCAGTAGGTTCCTCATTAAAATATATATATATATATATATATATATATATATATATATATATATATACAAGGCAACATATGTACAATTCACACATGTATGGACATACTCTCACTATATATATGCTCCACAATCACCACACATACAAACACCACACACACACACCACACACACACACACACACACACACACACACACACACACACACACACACACACACACACACACACACACACACATGCATGCATACACACACAATCACGTGACACACATACACACACCATACACACCACATACACAGAAAACTACACACACCACATATACACACACCACATACACACACTCCACACATTTACACCACACACATACCACACATACCACACATACCACACATACCACACATACCACACATATCACACATACCACACATACCACACATACCACACATACCACACATACCACACATATACACATACACTTTGCAGTTGATGCCATGACTTAATGGAACAGACATTGTTTCATCTGTGGATGATGATGATGATGGTGATGTGTGTACTTTGAATGTCAGCTGGTGGGTCCTACTTCATGATCTCACGCAATATGGGCCCAGAAAGTGGAGGAGCTGTGGGCGTGTGTTTCTATCTCGCCAACACCTTCGCCGTTGACCTGTATGTTCTCGGAGCAGTCGAAATATTGCTAGTAAGTACACGTACACTTTCGTGAGCCACCTGTCGCATATGTAAAAGGATCATCATTATTTTTCTAAAACTAATTTTAGGTCAACTTTATTTTGTTTTGATTGGCAAATTGTTCCAGTGGCTTATGTGTGTATAAAGGAAGGAAGTTTGTCCAGAAAGTTTCACTCTGAGAATAACACATTCCAAATTGCTTGCTATTGTGAGATATCTTTGTTAAACTATTTCAACATTTGCTCTTACATACGCTGGTGCCTTTACATTTATAATATGGAGAAACATTTCCATTAAATTATTATTACTAAAGGTATTTTCTGCAGTCGTGGCAGCCAGCTTGCCTGAGCATCTCACTCCTGTGACCACTTACACCAGTTCTCTTGTCTCTTCTGTGTAGTTTCAATTCAATTCACTTTAATGTCCTTAAAAGGATATTCATTGTACAGCTGATGATCGCATCTAAAAATATGTTAGAAAAAAAGAAAAACAGAAAAAAAGATTCTCACAGAATACAAATTAAATTAAATATGTAACCACACAAAAAGCAACTGTTGGCATTAATATTAATGGCGTTCCACAAATCAACGTTAGTTGCTAGAGGTGCTAATATGCAACTAGACCCTAGTGCGTATCAGCGCCTCGAGCGACTAACGTGGATTTGTTTGCATGTTTTGCTGTATACTTGTTTAAATCATCCTCAATTAGCTATTGACCATGAAGGCGTGTAGCCAGCGATAATTTGTATGTGGGCATGCCGTATGTGTGGTCAATAGACAGAACAGTCAAAACAACGTCATCTTGGCACTGAATTAAATTGAACGTCCCGCGACGTTTCATCGACTGTAAATGTACATTAATGTAGACATTATGTTTTCATATTGACGGATATGTTATACGATATCAATATTTAACTGTGTGAAGACGTAGCAGTCTCATGTGAGCGAGCTGTAGATGATTTTAAACATGCTTTCCGGCGTTGAGCCAGCACACCTGTCGTCGGGCCACCAGTCTATGTTCCATTGGCTGTAAATGTACATTAATGTACATATTATGCCTTCACATTGACGGACTGTATCCATACTTAGTTATGTGTGAGGCTTCGGAGTCATGTGAGTTCAACAGCTGATTGTAGGATGATTTCAACAAGTGTTCCGCAAAATAGTCCGCAAAAGGTGCCACATTTTACACACACACATCAGAGTACATAAAAGACGGCACAGAGACCCTAGTTGTGTTAGAGCGCCCTCTGTTGGAATAGTTATTGTGGTACCTCATTGTTTAACATTTATGGTGATCTTATGCAGCTTTCCTGATCGGCCCTGGTCTTTGCAATAACCATGGATTCTGTCCGTTTGGAAGTAGGCCGACATTGCTTGGTTTGTTGGTGCATGATATGGCCAAAGAGACGCCATCGCATGTCCGTCACATCTGCGCTTATATTACGTACATTATATTTAGGTATCCGAATACATGCAATTATTATGGTACATGTTGTTTTGGATTTTTTAATATCACCACTAGATATGTAATTGTGTTGTTGAGAGCAGATAGAAGTTATAGATCTGCTTTGTTATAGAAGTGATGTATTTTTAGCAACGGGTAACCACTTGCCGTTGCTTGTGACTTCAGCAATACCTGTATCCTGACATGGCATTTTTCGGAGACATTCACACCAACCCATGGAACAATTATCGTTTCTATGGCTCGATCACAGTTGCTGCACTTGGAGTCATCGTCGCAATTGGTGTCAAGTTTGTTCAGATGTTTGCACCTATCACGCTAATGAGTGTCATTGTTGCCATTGGAAGTATCGTCATTGGCTCGTTTCTTGTCAATGCGCAAAACACAAATATATGGTAAGTGCTCTGATGGTTGATGATAGTTGGGAGATCCTGAGAAATAATTACTGCTCCTGTAAACAAGAAAAAAGACAATGAGGTAATCGATTATATTCGGTTTAATGCCTGAAAAATTAAAGAAATTGGCAGATGGGTGGATGGATGGAGTGATTATTTTACACAAAGACAAAAGATTGTTTTTGATTGATTGACTGACTGATTGATTGATTGATTGATTGATTGATTGATTGTGTTATTTATATGTGTGTTGTGTGTGGTAGGTGGTTGTATCTTGCCTTACAGGTTGTGTAACATTGTTAGGTGGTTGTGTCATGTCTTACAGGATATGTATGTTAGGTGATAGTGTCATTTCTAACATGTTATAAATGTTAGGTAGTCGTGTCATGTCTTACAGGATATATATGTTATGTGTTTGTGTCATGTCTTACAGGTTGTATATGTTACCAGTGCCTGGTTGTATTTTCTTACAGTTTGTGTATGTTATATGGTCGTGTCATGCATTATAGGTTGTATATGTTAGGTGATAGTGTCTTATCATACAGGTTGTGTAATGTTTGGTGATAATGTCTTGTCATACAGGTTGTATATGTTAGGTGATAGTGTCTTGTCTTACAGGTTGTATATGTTAGGTGATAGTGTCTTGTCTTACAGGTTGTATATGTTAGGTGATAGTGTCTTGTCTAACAGGTTGTATATGTTAGGTGATAGTGTCTTATCATACAGGTTGTGTAATGTTAGGTGATAGTGTCTTGTCTTACAGATTGTGTAATGTTTGGTGATAGTGTCTTGTCATACAGGTTGTATATGTTAGGTGATAGTGTCTTGTCTTACAGGTTGTGTAATGTTTGGTGATAATGTCTTGTCATACAGGTTGTATATGTTAGGTGATAGTGTCTTGTCTTACAGGTTGTATATGTTAGGTGATAGTGTCTTGTCTTACAGGTTGTATATGTTAGGTGATAATGTCTTGTCTTACAGGTTGTATATGTTAGGTGATAGTGTCTTGTCTTACAGGTTGTATATGTTAGGTGATAATGTCTTGTCTTACAGGTTGTATATGTTAGGTGATAGTGTCTTGTCTTACAGGTTGTATATGTTAGGTGATAGTGTCTTATCATACAGGTTGTGTAATGTCAGGTGATAGTGTCTTGTCTTACAGGTTGTATATATTAGGTGATAGTGTCTTGTCTTACAGGTTGTATATGTTAGGTGATAGTGTCTTGTCTTACAGGTTGTATATATTAGGTGATAGTGTCTTGTCTTACAGGTTGTGTAATGTTTGGTGATAATGTCTTGTCTTACAGGTTGTATATGTTAGGTGATAGTGTCTTGTCATACAGGTTGTATATGTTAGGTGATAGTGTCTTGTCTTACAGGTTGTATATGTTAGGTGATAGTGTCTTGTCTTACAGGTTGTATATGTTAGGTGATAGTGTCTTGTCTTACAGGTTGTATATGTTAGGTGATAGTGTCTTGTCATACAGGTTGTGTAATGTTTGGTGATAATGTCTTGTCATACAGGTTGTATATGTTAGGTGATAGTGTCTTGTCTTACAGGTTGTATATGTTAGGTGATAGTGTCTTGTCTTACAGGTTGTATATGTTAGGTGATAGTGTCTTATCATACAGGTTGTGTAATGTTTGGTGATAGTGTCTTGTCTTACAGGTTGTATATGTTAGGTGATAGTGTCTTGTCTTACAGGTTGTATATGTTAGGTGATAGTGTCTTATCATACAGGTTGTGTAATGTCAGGTGATAGTGTCTTGTCTTACAGGTTGTATATGTTAGGTGATAGTGTCTTGTCTTACAGGTTGTATATGTTAGGTGATAGTGTCTTGTCTTACAGGTTGTATATGTTAGGTGATAGTGTCTTATCATACAGGTTGTGTAATGTTTGGTGATAGTGTCTTGTCTTACAGGTTGTATATGTTAGGTGATAGTGTCTTGTCTTACAGGTTGTATATGTTAGGTGATAGTGTCTTGTCTTACAGCTTGTATATGTTAGGTGGTCGTGTCTTGTCATACAGGTTGTGTAATGTCAGGTGATAGTGTCTTGTCTTACAGGTTGTATATATTAGGTGATAGTGTCATGTCTTACAGGTTGTATATATTAGGTGATAGTGTCATGTCTTACAGGTTGTATATGTTAGGTGAAAGTGTCATGTTTTACAGGTTGTATATGTTAGGTGAAAGTGTCATGTCATACAGGTTGTGTGTTAGGTGGACGTGTTTTGTCTGGCAGTTTGCGTACATTACATAACCTGTCTTGTTTTACAGAATAAATTGTGTATATTATGTTAGGTGGTCGTGTCTTGCCATACAGGTGCAAGTTGTGTATGTTAGGTGGGCATGCCTTTTCATACAGGCTGTATATATCTTAGGTGGTCTTGGTGTTTGCAGGTTGTGTATGTTAGGTGATAGTCTATTGAGATATCCATATGGGTCGACACAAAGCATTGATGTCTGGTGCACAAAGAATTCTACGGGCCCCCTCGCCAGTCGGTACTGTCAGACCACGAACTTCACCCAAGTATGCGCTGATCACTTTACCAACGACAATATATCAATTGTGGTGGGAATTCCTGGGCTGCAGAGTGGAACTTTTCACAGTATGTCTATAGTACATATGGCAGTTACACACAAAACACCACTCTTGAAATGCATTATACAAAGACACTTCAAAATCAATCTTCAAAAGCGGGACCAGTGGCCAGGTTCGCTAACATTCTTAAGAGTTCATTTGCCAAAATTTGCTCTTTAAAATCAGTTTTGCTCCTGTTGTATACCTGAAACCTGTCAACATCAGGACTCACTTGCGGGACACTGTTACTGGTATGTCATGGAAATTGTGTATTGGCTGTATCCATTTTGAAAAACTCCTTCAATTTAACAGTGGATTTTGTTTAGTGATGAATTTACCTTTTCAGCTCTTTACTATAGCAGACCTGTGAAATTTTTGGGAAGGCAATGTGTATTTTTGACATAAAATTCTGTAAGAATCTGTATCAATCTATATCAGATAACTCGTATACAAATTTGTGTCGCATACCATAACAACACATGAATACAACATATAAAGCAAATAAACACCCAATAATATAATTTAATGGGGCGATCACACTGGCCCGAATGAGCTTCCGTTTGTTTTCCGTATACAAAAGTGGTGTGATTTTTTTAAACTGGCAGAATGTCCCTCCGAATGTGTTTTCCCCAATGTATCACCGAATATTTTCCATTTGTTTTCCGAAAGTTTTCAGTATGGTTTCAGAATGCTTTCAGAATAGACCGAATACTTCCCGCATGTTGAATTCGAAAGGTTTCCTTTCCGAACGCTTTCCGTATGCTTTCCGAATGCTTTCAGAACACGGCGAATCGACCTAGAATGGAACAAACCCTTTCCGCATGCTTTCCGAAGGATACTGAAAATATTCGGAATGCATTTGTCATGTTCTAGGTCCATTCGGGGTGTTCAGACAGCATACGGAACCCAGCACCTCAACATTTTCAGTGCGAATGCACCAAGAACTAGACGCATGCTTCCTAAACATTTTCCGTATATGCCATATGTTCCTAGACGCCACATTCGGATGGTCGATGAAAATTACTTTGAACATGCACAATACATTTTTGGAGCTACCGAATGGTGAATGTTATTTCGTACGCATCAATACGGAGCCGAACAGCCAGTTATGCTCCTAGAACACACCAAATGCTTCCCAAATATGATCCGTTCGCTCCCCGAACACCCAAATTCCTATTCGGAAAACAAACGGAATGGCATTCAGGCCAGTGTGATCGGGCCATATTACAGACATTGTTTAACCATGAAAGCTGAACAAGTACTGAGAATTTTGCAAACACGCAAACATAATTAATGCAATAAAATTAACAATGCAAAAGTTGAAAGAGAAACTTTTATAACAAGGCCATAAAATCGAGAACAATCTACTCTACTTTTTTTGCTCTGCAATTATTCAAACATTGCATTAACATAATTATTACCCATTTTAAAATATAATTTGTCTGCTCAGTAACTGATTAATTGAATAGAACAATTCTCCCAATATTTATTTAATTTTATTTTATTTACCCATTTTAAAATATAATTTGTCTGCTCAGTAACTGATTAATTGAATAGAGCAATTCTCCCAATATTGTTTAGTTAACTAGAACTTTTGTGTAGCTAATGTATGTAGTAACACGAGGACACAGTAATGTTGTAATAACTACTGACCCATGCATACTGGCTGAGCTGGTCATGCCGGCTTGCTGTCGAGAGTTGCGCTAGTTTGTTTTGTGAATTACCGGTATATTCATTAGAGGAATGTAAATGATTCTATTTTGTAACCTAGTCTGTGTATATGTATATAAGATCTGTAAGGAAGCATTTGGCAGCTGTAAGAAGTCATCATGGTTAGGTGAACAATAAAAAGATCACTTAATACCCAACCCTGGGGTTTCTTTCAGTGACAACATTAAGTGGGAACAGCGTCTCCTTTCAAGACTAGTCATTGTCCAGTGAATCCAAGTAATGTGCTAAAAATCGGTCTAGAAGCAGTGCATGGTAAAAAGGTTCGCACAAACCTTCTTTTGGTTGAAGTTGCTTTGCATGGAATTTCTTTGCATTTGAAATCTGGACGAATACCTTTCTTTTCCCTATTCCTTCTCCTGTTTTGCATCTCTATGTCTGATACTCTGCCATTTGAGCTTATTTTAAGGTGGACTCTGCACTACGGTCTACGTGACCTTCCACACTTCTAGTCAATAATCCGATGTGTACTACCCTAGCACCGTTGAGCATTTCTTAATAAAACCATTAATATGCAAATTAGTCACCGCCATTGTGACGTATCTAGATGCTTACTGCTTTCCTGAATAACTCAAATTAGTCGAGTATGGACAAAAGCACCAAAAAAATACATAAAATGTAAGAATTGAATAGTATTTATATCAGTCTCTCAAATGAACTGTTTTGCAACTACATCAAAATAGTGCAAGACACCAAGGCTCTATCAGAGCAAGAGTTTACCAAAGGTTTGACTGCTGTAATGAGATTTTTCGGCACGCTCAGCTATTGTGGCATTATTTTTAGTGGCAAACAATTAATTTAAATAATGCCAGGATTGAAATAATACCGTGATTATGTTGATAAGCATGACATTTGCACAATTCTTATCAACTTATTGGCTAGCACTGATCAGCTAATTTTTGCAAATAGATTAGTATGGAAATAAATGGTTTTGAGTGAATACGATTATTGAATAAAAAATGGGATAATAAATTTTCAGTTAATACATGTAGATGTTTTTCTGTGTTCTATCATTACAATATCAGTAACCTACAAACAACTGAATCTGGCAAAGTAACATGTTGTTGTAATAGCATAGCTAGGGGCAAGCTGGTGTATCATATAAGGTGTCTGTAGGTCAAATACTTGCACAAATATTAAAGCAGAGTTGTCTGATTTGTCACTGGCCGGGTTGATGATACATATAGGTTTGAAGTCATTTGCAATTTTCTGGGTATTATAACTTCAAACATATGTACACTAAATATTTTTTATGATAACGTTGATCTAAGAGTGAATTTTTTGCTTTTTAAATTGTCAGAATTGAGGCTGATTTATTACATTGTCTGGCAGACAACTTCTTCTCTTCTGAGACTCGTTCCCATCGGGACGACGACGTGTCATACAATGCAGACATCTCATTTGTGGCACTCACAGCCATCTATTTCCCGTCAGTCACAGGTGAGTTCACTGGTACCTCAAACTATTTCTTACCAGTCACACAGGTGAGTTCATTGATACCTCAAATTATTTCCCATCAGTCACAGGTGAGTTCATTGATACCTCAAATTATTTCTCGCAAGTCACAGGTGAGTTCATTGATACCTCAAACTACTTCCTGTCAATCACAGGTGAGTTCATTGATACCCCAAACTATTTCCCGTCAGTCACAGGTGAGTTCATTGATACCCCAAACTAGAACATTTAGAATATGTTTGCATCAGTCTGTAGAATGTTTTAGTAAACTGTTGTGTAGAAATCTTCTGGTATTCTGTATCCACTTGAATTTATGTGGCATTCTGTAGAATACTCTATAAATACATACAGAATATTTATGTCTGAAAGGCACATGTCTGGAAGACCAGATGATACACATTGATCAATGGCCTAGTCCCGACAAGCCACAGTGTGGCGCCACTGTTAAATAATCATACTTTTCCAGGTAATTTCGACGCCGGCCAACTGGACGTGACATTAACTAATATATCGTAGTATAGAAACTCACATTACTGACAACTGCAGCGTGTTACATTGAGAACTGAACACACACCTGTAGTACACGAAGCTGTCTAATCTAAGATGTTGTAATGACACTTGTTTATTTGCTGCTACGTGAAATATGTTAGAATTGTACATGTTGGTCGTAATGTCAGTTGTGTTGGCCAGGGATCATGACTGGATCCAACATGTCCGGCGATCTCAGAGATCCTCAAAAGTCAATACCCATGGGCACAATCTTGGCTCAGCTGACTTGTTCCTTCGTGTGTATCCTTTGTGTCCAGTGGAACTCATTCCAGAACTATGAACATTATTATTCTTTATGTATGTAATGTTTTGGTGAGGGAGGGTGTGGTTTGGGTGAGGGAGGCCATGTGTTCGAGGCTGTGTTTTGGTGAGGGAGGGTGTGGTTTGTGTGAAGGAGGGTGTAGTTTGTGCAAGGGAGGGTGTGGTTTATGTGAGGGAGGGTGTGGTTTGTGTGATGGATGGTGTGGTTTGTGTGAGGGAGGGTGTGGTCTTGGTGAGGGAGGGTGTGGTTTGTGTGATGGATGGTATGGTCTTGGTGAGGGGGGTGTATGGTTTGTGTGATAGATGGTGTGGTTTGTGTGAGGGAGGGTGTGGTTTGTGTGATGGAGGGTGTGGTCTTGGTGAGGGAGGGTGTGGTTTGTGTGAGGGAGGGTGTGGTCTTGGTGATGGATGGTGTGGTTTGTGTGAGGGAGGGTGTGGTCTTGGTGAGGGATGGTCTAGTTTGTGTGATGGAGGATGTGGTTTATGTGAGGGAGGGTGTGGTTTGTGTGAGGGAGGGTATGGTTTGTGTGAGGGAGAATGTGGTTTGTGTGAGGGAGGGTATGGTTTGTGTGAGGGAGGGTGTCGTTCGTGTGATGGATAGTGTGGTTTGTGTGAGGGAGGGTGTGGTCTTGGTGAGGGATGGTCTAGTTTGTGTGATGGAGGATGTGGTTTGTGTGAGGGAGGGTGTGGTTTGTGTGAGGGAGGGTGTGGTTTGTGTGAGGGAGGGTGTGGTTTGTGTGAGGGAGGGTGTGGTTTGTGTGAGGGAGGGTGTGGTTTGTGTGAGGGAGGGTGTGGTCTTGGTGAGGGAGGGCCTAGTTTGCATGATGGATGGTGTGGTCTTGGTGAAGAAGGGTATGGTTTATGTGAGTGAATGTGTGAGTTTGGATGAGGGAGGGTGTTGTTTGGATGAGGGAGGGTGTTGTTTGGATGAGGGAGGGTTGAGATTGGGTAACTGCATTATTTGAATCAAGTAACCAATGTTTTGTGGGTGTCCTTAACATGGTGCAAGACATGCTACTTACCATCTTGTACGGAGCCACATCAAACATCCGCTTGCTGCAAGACAAGTAAGTGCTGTATTCATTCAGAGGGAACTTGTGGTGGGTGCTATGCCTGTGCACCCTTGGGACTGGGTGAAAGTGGTCTGGATAGCAAGGACAGAACTTCTCATGCCATATTTCCTTGTCCACACTCTCCTCACAAGTTACTCCTTGAACAACCCATTTCCTGCACTAAAACGAGTGACTGAGCATTTTCAACTGTCTATAACAGTTCATCAATGTGTGAGTGACAGCCAGTTTAAAGCCAGACACTTAAAACTCACCTTTTTAAAAATTATTTAAGTGTTTGATGACCGTATTTAAGTATACATTTGTTTTCATTCATTTATTGTGATAACTAATACCCGGGCATATTGTTTATATGTTGATAACGTGTGTGTGTTTATTTATTGATGTTCTTATTTTTAAGACAATGTATGTTTTATTTTATTTAGCAACCAATTATTGCATGTCTTGGTGTATTAGTATTAAAATATTTGTGATATATATATATATATATATATATATATATATATATATATATATATATATATATATATATATATATATATATATATATATATATATATATATATATATATATATTAAACTTACAATAATAATAACAATTTCAAAATGCCACAAAATAATGATTTGGGTATGGTGCTATATAACAAATATCAATTATCAGAAAACCCCAGTTTGAATCCTGTGCTGTTTTGTTGAATCTTCGACAAGTTTATTCACTCACACTTCCTAGAGAAGACGAGATGGTGTTCAACTCAACAGGTCTTCCAGGCCATGAGGTGTCAGGCACTTTGAGCAGTCCTAAGGTCTGGATACTGTGCTTTATCGTAAATGCATTAATGTGACCCCGGCTGACCAAATGAGTGATATGTTGGGATTTGACATTTGGCTTGAGTGCCATTTAAAGCCAGATGGGATGATATATTTTTTTTTTTAGGTTTTATGGAAACTAAATTTATAGCATCAGTTTTAACATTTCCAGCCATCCCACACTATTTATACAAAGTAGAATGTGTATTTTAACGCAATCTAATGCGAGCCCTCTTGATGCGAGCACAAAATGACTACTTTAATGGCCGTTTTCTCCAGTTTTACGTTTTGACCCCTACCACACCTAAAGTGACATAACGTCACCAATTTATAGTAGAATCATAATTTATGAAACACTGTAAAGTACTATATCTCCTCTTTCTAATTATGTAAAAAACGTATGTCATCATATTTCCTACTTATCACACATTTGGTCAGCTGGGGTCACATTTGTTTTATTAGTTAGATTATTTGTTGGGGGAAATAAATTCAGTGAAAATGCTGCCATGTTTCAGGTATGGAGAGAGTCTTGGAGGCAGCCTATTGGCGGCAAAACTCGGCTGGCCAAACCAATGGGTTGTTCTCATTGGAGCCTTCTGTTCAACGCTCGGTGCCGCACTTCAGTGTCTCACAAGTAATGTTGTCCAAGTAATGTTCTTCACCTGTCTGGTAGTCAAAGGCATGTGCTGACAATAAGGTTACTGTGAACGTGTAGCTAGGGTGCTTGTCATCACTGTGAGTCTGGTTGTGGAGTGAAGCAGAATGTGCAGAATGTTGTAGAAATGAATATGTCAACTTGTAATGTAACCAATAATGGTACGATTGTGTTGTAGTTTTGATTTTCAATGAATTCTGTCACATATGTTGATACCCTTTGCAATCAGAGTATAGTTGTTGATACTTATATATATATATATATATATATATATATATATATATATATATATATATATACACAATTATATAATATATATACATATATATATATATATATATATATAATATATATATACATATAAATGACTTATTAGCGTTAAACTTGTACTAAGTATGTATGTGTGTACACATGTATATATATATATATGTGTATATATATATTATATATATATATATATATATATATATATATATATATATTATATATATATATATATATATATATATATATATATATATATATATATATATATATATATATATATATATATATATATATATATATATAATACTTATAATATACTAGCGATCAGCTGCACATGTTGTCTTTGCATACTTCGAAGTGACCAACGCAATATGACTGTGGTACTACAAGTGCTAAGTTGGATACCTGTGGTGCATTGAATTCAAGTTAAATGGTTGACTTTGATGCATGGGGCTGTGCATGCAGACTCCCCACAGCGTCTGACTGGTCATGTGTGTGCGTGTACTCCCTCACCCCCTCCTCTCCCTCCCTCCCTACCTCCCTCCCTCCCTCCCTCCTTTCACTCAGCCGTACAATCTCTCACTGTTGTTCTCACACATTTTCGAGGTGTGACGTTCTCTTCCTCTAGAGCTGAGAACCCAAACTGTCTCTGTACACTTTAAGAATGACCTGAAAACATGTCCCTTTGATAAAGCTTATTCGTAGTTTTTCTAAGATTATACATGGCCTACATTTATAGTTGAAACGTGGAGTTATTACCATTATATCTTATGTAAAAAGTAAAGTAAAGGTAAGTTCTTATATAGCACAGGATCCCGTCCTCAGGACTGTTCAAAGCAGCTTACACATTACTCCCTGGCAGACCTGTTCAATCAAACACTGTCAACTTCTCTGGGAAGCATCCATATGTAACACATATGTTGCAATATTGTAATCACATACATATTAATACGTGTTGATGTGTAAACACCCCTGAATCTACTTTATAATTTTTTAGATATGTTTAAATAAATTTGATTTGATTTGACAGATATACAGCCTTTATATATATATATAAGTGTGTATATATATATATATATATATATATATATATATATATATATAATATATATACACATATATATATATATATATATATATATATATATATATATATATATATAAATATATATACATCATAGCATTATGTAGAGACCCGTCCACCCATCATTTGGATGGGTAAAAACGAATATGCACGGGTAGAAATATGGGTAAAAAAATGAAGGAGCAAAAAAATTAAGGAACAAAAAAACGTCTTCCAAAACCATAGATATTGTTAGTTATGCCTTTAAAGTGAGTGAGAAAATGGTGTCACATGTGTGTTTGTAGTCCATTTCAGGTCACTAGACACCTTTAAAACTTTGTAAACTGACTTAACAGTTAACGTCCATGTGTCCACCAAAACATGTGTGACTGGCAATAATTTTATCCTGCTAAAGCCCTGATATACATAACACTTATATATATATATATATATATATATATATATATATATATATATATATATATATATATATATATATATATGCCCTGTAGTGCAGAAGCATCTGCTCCTCTAGCTGGGTCTGCTGTTCTACGACTGTCTGTGGTCTGTCACTGTGTCTCCACTCACAGATAACAGAATGCAGTCATAATATGTACTTGATACAGGTGCTCCGCGACTACTGCAGGCAATAGCCCATGATAATGTGATCCCCTTCCTTGAGTACTTCAAAGTGAAGACACGTCGGAACGAGCCACACAGGGCACTTCTCATCACCATGGTCATAGCAGAGAGTGGCATCCTCCTTGCCAATCTCGACTGGGTCGCACCAATCCTAGACGTGTAAGTAAGTTGTGTCTCATATCTCATCTAACTCTATCATCTTTGTCTCATCTAACTGCGTCGGTTGTGAGTCCTCTAACAACATTTTTGATGTGTCACATCTAACTGCATTCTGTTGTACGTGTGACATCTAATTGCATCTTTTATCTCGTCTAACTCAGTCAATTTTGTCTGATCTACCTGTGTATTCAGTGTATATGTTGTGTGTCATCTAATCTCACTTTTATGTTTCATCTAATTGCATCCTATAGTGTCTCATCTAACTGCAATCTATTGTGTCTCAACCTAAATGTGTCCCATTGTATCCCATCCAACTCGATCCTGTTGTGTTTCATATAACTCATTTTGTTGTTTCATTTAATTTCATCATATTGTGTCTCATCCATGTCCATCCTGTTGAGTCCCACAACTGCATCCTATTGTGTCTCATCCATGTCCATCCTGTTGAGTCACACAACTGCATCCTATTGTGTCTCATCCATGTCCATCCTGTTGAGTACCATAACTGCATCCTATTGTGTCTCATCCATGTCCATCCTGTCATGTCTCGTCTAACTGCATCCTGTTACATCTCATCTAACTGCATCTACAATGTTGCATCTCATCTAGCTCATCCTGCTGTGTCTCACCTAACTCCATCCTGTGGTGTCTCACCTAACTCCATCCTGTTGTGTCTCACCTAACTCCATCAGGTTGTGTCTCACCTAACTCCATCCTGTTGTGTCTCACCTAACTCCATCCTATCGAGTCTCACCTAACTCCATCCTGTTGTGTCTCACCTAACTCCATCCTGTTGTGTCTGACGTAACTCCATCCTGTTGTACATGAATTAACTCCATCCTTGTCTACTTGTTCTTGCTTGCAGCTTCTTCCTAATGTGCTATGGCTTTGTGAACCTCACCTGTGCGCTGCAGACGTTGTTGCAGACGCCAAGTTGGCGGCCCCGCTTCACGTACTACCACTGGAGTCTGTCACTGCTTGGAGTCATCCTCAACCTCGGCCTCTCTATGACCGCCGGCTGGTACTACGCCATTGCGGCCTTTGGTATCGCTGCCTTTATCTACAAATATGTAGAATACAAAGGGTGGGTATTAAGCAACAGCCTGAGCAGTGCTATGTTATCCTGGTGTTTGTCATTCTGGGCTTCATGTACATGGCAAGGTATATTGACAGAGAAAGTGGCCCGATGACTGGATGGCCCGACGTGCATCGGGCCAGTTCGGGCAACCAGTTTTCAAATTCTACTGGCCCGAAAGGCCACTGGTTTCAATCTACCTGAGCACTGTCAACGTTTATTGAATCCAACCCTTCATAGCAAAATGGGATGACCATAATGATGTAGTCAATTTGATATTTCAATTAATGTTCATTTTGTTTCATTTTATTTATAACAAATTAAATAATGGTGTCTTCTAAATGACAGAGAGAGGGAGGGAGGGAGGGAGGGAGGGAGGGAGGGAGAGAGGAGGAGAGAGAGAGAGAGAGAGAGAGAGTGCGAGGGAGAGAGACAGACAGACAGACAGACAGACAGACAGACAGACAGACACACAGAAAGAAAAGAGTGTTGGTGAGAAAAGTGGAGAAATGGGGATAAAGAGGGGAAGCAGGAGGGGAAGATAGATGGAGAGAAGGAGCAGGAAAGAAAGAAGAAATATTTGGATAGTAGTGCATGGTAATAGAGGTGTCGATTTGTCTGGTACAGGGGTGAGAAGGAATGGGGAGATGGCATCCGGGGTTTGTCTATGATGACAGCTCACAAAGCCCTGATCCGACTAAATGAATCAGAGCCACACACCAAGAATTGGAGGTAACACTTACACTTCTCCTAGCCTTGATTAGTTCTCACTTTACAAGTCTTTCTGTTTCAATTTAGGCCTACTACCCTTTTCTATGATGTATCAAACTTTGTGTATTCGTTAAAAAAATGAACGGTTTCGGAGCAGAACATAATATATCCATTTTCTTCGTTTTGCATAATGGTCAATCCTCAGTTTAAATGTAAGCTTGTGAATGAAGTTGCTGTAAAAATCAAAAATCATAGAAAGCAATAACAGAGTCTGAAACATTTTATGCAGATTTATTACACAATAATTATGTGATATTAAATGGCTTAATGTGGATTTATCATGTTTTTTGTATAAATTGTACAGCATCATCAACAATTTAAAAACTAACATTTATCATATTTTGCCCTGATCCTCTTTATGTTCCGTCTTTCTCCTTTTGGTCCTGTCCTCCTCCTTTATGTCCTGTCCTACTCCTTTATGTCCTGTTCTACTCCTTTAGGTCCTGTCCTCCTTTATGTCCTGTCCTCCTCCTTTATGTCATGTCCTACTCCTTTATGTCCTGTCCTACCCCTGTATGTCCTGTCCTCCTCCTTTATGTCCTGTCCTACCCCTGTATGTCCTGTCCTCCTCCTTTATGTCCTCCTTTATGTCCTGTCCTCCTCCTTTATCTGTCTCCCTATGTCCTCCTCCTTTATGTCCTGTCCTACCCCTGTATGTCCTGTCCTCCTCCTTTATGTCCTGTCCTCCCCTGTATGTCCTGTCCTCCTCCTTTATGTCCTGTCCTACCCCTGTATGTCCTGTCCTCCTCCTTTATGTCCTGTCCTACCCCTGTATGTCCTGTCCTCCTCCTTTATGTCCTGTCCTCCTCAGTCTGCAGCCAGTAGACTGTAATGACTGTATGATTTCATTATCTGTATTGGTCTGTTCTGACTTAGTATTAGTTTCTCGTGTTAGTATTGGTCCCACATGTTAATATATGGTATTTTCCGATAATATTTGCCTCTTCTGATAGTACTGGTGTTCTCTTCCGATGGTACTGATGTTCTCTTCCGATAGTACTGGTGTTCTCTTCTGATAGTACTGGTGTTCTCTTCCGATATTACTGGTGTTCTCTTCTGATATTACTGGTGTTCTCTTCCGATAGTGCTGGTGTTCTCTTCCAATATTACTGGTGTTCTCTTCCGATAGTTCTGGTGTTCTCTTCCGATAGTACTGGTGTTCTCTTCCGATAGAACTGGTGTTCTCTTCCGATAGTACTGGTGTTCTCTTCCGATAGTACTGGTGTTCTCTTCCGATAGTACTGGTGTTCTCTTCCGATAGTACTGGTGTTCTCTTCCGATAGTACTGGTGTTCTCTTCCGAGTACTGGTGTTCTCTTCTGATAGTACTGGTGTTCTCTTCCGATGGTACTGGTGTTCTCTTCCGATAGTACTGGTGTTCTCTTCCGATAGTACTGGTGTTCTCTTCCGATAGTACTGGTGTTCTCTTCCGATGGTACTGGTGTTCTCTTCCGATGGTACTGGTGTTCTCTTCCGATAGTTCTGGTGTTCTCTTCCGATAGTACTGGTGTTCTCTTCCGATGGTACTGGTGTTCTCTTCCGATAGTACTGGTGTTCTCTTCCGATGGTACTGGTGTTCTCTTCCGATGGTACTGGTGTTCTCTTCCGATGGTACTGGTGTTCTCTTCTGATAGTACTGGTGTTCTCTTCCGATGGTACTGGTGTTCTCTTCCGATAGTACTGGTGTTCTCTTCCGATAGTACTGGTGTTCTCTTCCGATAGTACTGGTGTTCTCTTCCGATAGTACTGGTGTTCTCTTCCGATAGTACTGGTGTTCTCTTCCGATAGTACTGGTGTTCTCTTCCGATAGTACTGGTGTTCTCTTCCGATATTACTGGTGTTCTCTTCCGATAGTGCTGGTGTTCTCTTCCGATAGTACTGGTGTTCTCTTCCGATATTACTGGTGTTCTCTTCCGATATTACTGGTGTTCTCTTCCCTGATAGTACTGGTGTTCTCTTCCGATAGTACTGGTGTTCTCTTCCGATAGTTCTGGTGTTCTCTTCCGATAGTACTGGTGTTCTCTTCCGATAGTACTGGTGTTCTCTTCCGATAGTGCTGGTAATGTTCTCTTCCGATAGTACTGGTGTTCTCTTCCGATAGTACTGGTGTTCTCTTCCGATAGTACTGGTGTTCTCTTCCGATAGTTCTGGTGTTCTCTTCCGATAGTACTGGTGTTCTCTTCCGATAGTTCTGGTGTTCTCTTCCGATAGTACTGGTGTTCTCTTCCGATAGTACTGGTGTTCTCTTCCGATAGTACTGGTGTTCTCTTCCGATGGTACTGGTGTTCTCTTCCGATAGTACTGGTGTTCTCTTCCGATAGTGCTGGTGTTCTCTTCCGATAGTACTGGTGTTCTCTTCCGATAGTACTGGTGTTCTCTTCCGATAGTACTGGTGTTCTCTTCCGATAGTACTGGTGTTCTCTTCCGATAGTACTGGTGTTCTCTTCCGATAGTACTGGTGTTCTCTTCTGATATTACTGGTGTTCTCTTCTGATATTACTGGTGTTCTCTTCCAATAGTACTGGTGTTCTCTTCCGATAGTACTGGTGTTCTCTTCCGGTAGTAGTGGTGTTCTCTTCCGATAGTACTGGTGTTCTCTTCCGATAGTACTGGTGTTCTCTTCCGATAGTACTGGTGTTCTCTTCTGATATTACTGGTGTTCTCTTCCGATAGTACTGGTGTTCTCTTCCGATAGTACTGGTGTTCTCTTCCGATAGTACTGGTGTTCTCTTATGATGGTATTGGTCTCTTCCATTGCAGACTTTGACTTTATGGTCCCCCCTGTATGTTTCCTCTTTTTTCCTGTCCTCCCCTGGTCTTTTCCCCCTCCTTTAGTCCGTTCCCCTGTTTTCCCTTCCTCCTTTATGTCGGGTCCCCCTTCTGACCAGTAGCTGTAATGACGGGTATTTTCCATTATTGTATTGGTCTCTTCTGATAGTACTGTGTTTCTCGTGATAGTACTGGTGTTCTCTTCCGATAGTACTGGTGTTCTCTTCCGATAGTACTGGTGTTCTCTTCCGATAGTACTGGTGTTCTCTTCCGATGGTACTGGTGTTCTCTTCCGATAGTACTGGTGTTCTCTTCCGATGGTACTGGTGTTCTCTTCCGATAGTACTGGTGTTCTCTTCCGATAGTACTGGTGTTCTCTTCGATAGTACTGGTGTTCTCTTCCTGATGGGATGTACTGGTGTTCTCTTCCGATAGTACTGGTGTTCTCTTCCGATAGTACTGGTGTTCTCTTCCGATAGTACTGGTGTTCTCTTCCGATATTACTGGTGTTCTCTTCCGATATTACTGGTGTTCTCTTCTGATAGTACTGGTGTTCTCTTCCGATAGTACTGGTGTTCTCTTCCGATAGTACTGGTGTTCTCTTCCGATAGTACTGGTGTTCTCTTCTGATAGTACTGGTGTTCTCTTCCGATAGTACTGGTGTTCTCTTCCGATAGTACTGGTGTTCTCTTCCGATAGTGCTGGTGTTCTCTTCCGATAGTACTGGTGTTCTCTTCCGATAGTACTGGTGTTCTCTTCCGATAGTACTGGTGTTCTCTTCCGATAGTACTGGTGTTCTCTTCCGATAGTACTGGTGTTCTCTTCCGATAGTACTGGTGTTCTCTTCTGATATTACTGGTGTTCTCTTCCGATATTACTGGTGTTCTCTTCTGATATTGCTGGTGTTCTCTTCCGATAGTACTGGTGTTCTCTTCCGATATTACTGGTGTTCTCTTCCGATATTACTGGTGTTCTCTTCTGATATTACTGGTGTTCTCTTCCGATAGTGCTGGTGTTCTCTTCCGATAGTGCTGGTGTTCTCTTCCGATAGTGCTGGTGTTCTCTTCCGATAGTGCTGGTAACGTTCTCTTCCGATAGTACTGGTGTTCTCTTCCGCTCCGATAGTTCTGGTGTTCTCTTCCGATAGTGCTGGTAACGTTCTCTTCCGATAGTACTGGTGTTCTCTTCCGATAGTACTGGTGTTCTCTTCCGATAGTACTGGTGTTCTCTTCCGATAGTACTGGTGTTCTCTTCCGATAGTACTGGTGTTCTCTTCCGATAGTACTGGTGTTCTCTTCCGATAGTACTGGTGTTCTCTTCCGATAGTACTGGTGTTCTCTTCCGATAGTACTGGTGTTCTCTTCCGATAGTTCTGGTGTTCTCTTCCGATAGTACTGGTGTTCTCTTCCGATAGTACTGGTGTTCTCTTCCGATAGTGCTGGTAACGTTCTCTTCCGATAGTACTGGTAACGTTCTCTTCCGATAGGTCTGGTGTTCTCTTCCGATAGTACTGGTGTTCTCTTCTGATATTACTGGTGTTCTCTTCTGATATTACTGGTGTTCTCTTCTGATATTACTGGTGTTCTCTTCTGATATTACTGGTGTTCTCTTCCGATAGGTCAGGTGTTCTCTTCTGATATTACTGGTGTTCTCTTCTGATAGTACTGGTGTTCTCTTCCGATAGTACTGGTGTTCTCTTCCGATAGTACTGGTGTTCTCTTATGATAGTATTGGTCTCTTCCATTGCAGACCTCAGATGCTCATACTTGTGAAGTTGTGTGATGATCTCACACCAATCTATCCAAAACTCTTCACATTTGCAAGTCAACTGAAAGCAGGTCAGTAATTACATAAACACACTAACTAATTACATGTAGTTATACCTACATATTTTTCTTTTATCTTTTCTTCCAAAAAGATTTATACCTTCATGAAACAAAATACAACTGTTAAATAAGTAAATTTTATTTGAATGTTACACTATGTGTGCTTAATGCCGTAACAAACCATGTGTGATTTAAGTTTTTATTTCGTAGTTGGCCTGAGAGTCAGTCATCGTTTCTACACTATTCTGTTGTAAGGCTGGCCTGGTAGCAATATTGGCAGGGCGTTAATATCCCAGGCTGATATAAGGAGCTAAAAAGTGCTGCCACCTCGCGGATTCTGGGTAATCGAGGCTACTTTGTATCCAAAAAGCAAAAATAGTGCGTTAGGTCAAGTTACATCTACAGTATCTTGTGATTTGGGCAGAAATGCAACCTTGTAATTTCATCTCTGTCTGGTGAACTTAGTTTCCTCAACAAGTAGTCAAAAACAGGCCATTCGTGAACACATACATTGCATGAATAATAATTGCTTCAAAAAAACTCTAATTCTTTTCACTCCTAGTAATCACGATGACACCATTCAGTTTTTTAAATATATAACGATGCAATCACAATGTATTTCAATTAACTAATTTATTATACACAAAAACAGTTAAGATAAACATTAGAAATATTACCGTTGAAAAATTTCCATCCTTTCTCATCAGTTGACGAGCCACTCAATGGCAAAATATTTGGATACTGTGGTAACCAATGGTGATGATGAAATATGACTGTTTTAGGGAAAGGATTGGTGATTGCAGCGACAGCCATTGAAGGTAACTTCATCACCGACATTGAAAAGTTCCATCAAGCTCGAGAAGTGAGTCATCCTTCCTGCTAATTATTAGAGATGTATCAGAATCAGAAGTGTTTATTGACCCCTAAAAATATATATAAAACAATGTTCAACAAATTACCTGCAGCACAAATTATGAAATAATATTGCATTAATGCCGCAGTGTACTACTAAAATGACAAGTAATTGCGTACACATGTTTTTAAATAAGAAATAACAGAAAAGTAATTAAAAGTAATTATGAATTAGTGCTGTAGATAAACTAAACAGGGACCGAGGAGACTGTCACTAAGACCATTTTGGTCCCTCTCATGGCAGCCACCCTGTTAATTAACTCACAAAATATAGTTACTAAGCACAGTGCATAATACAGTAACGGTAACACCAACATTAGACTGGCATTATAGGTATAAACATCACAAATCTCAACAGCAGTAACACCATTAGTTCATTAACGAAATGAGTCGTATGTCAAAAAAATAATAATTGAGTTAGTCGATCACACCATTGGAAAGAAGATGTATTAATCTTTCCAACGGTGTAAACATTGTGGACATATCTCACACACAGCCAAAGTTATTGGATGCTGAACATGCCTAGGGTAGAAAGTTTCAAACGGAGAAAAACGCATTTGAAGTTCGCGGTCACATAAGCATACAGTCGAGTACATTGTCGATCCAAAATTGGCCGTTTTGCTTCTATTACTCCATTTGATGCATTCGAAATAAACTCCCAAGGCATGTTCGCTGTCGAAGATATATCATGCTAACTGTTTACTGAAATTATTACAACATAATTCGAGTATTTAGCAATATTTGTAGCAGCGACCCGATCAATTCCATGTTGTTTACGGCTAGCGAGAGCGCACTGCGCCTGCGCGCACAGCTCTAAGCCAATCAGGGGCCCGCTGTCAGCTCCTCACGGCGTCTAATGACGTTTGTTCACAGATAGGCCTCTCGCATTAAGCGCCGCTATTGGCTTACACTGACGTCAGTGAGGATTTCTACTACAAGAATCCGAAAGAGGGCGTCCAGGGCTTTCCTGTAGTACCAAATAAGTCCGCCATGCGTTGAGGGAAACCCCAAAGAATGCGACATGAACTAGTGCGATTTATCGGTTTTGTTTTACGAAATTCATGGGTGAAATGTTACATAGTGTGTCTAAAAAGGCTACAAGATGTACTAAATAATAATATAAACGAGAAATAAGCATTGCCAATTGACAAAAAAGATACCAAAGTATACTTTGGTGACAAAAAGTCAAAATCGTCGGCATTTATCTTTGCATGTTTATGCAGTGTTTTCTCGAAATCAAGTTCGCTGACATACGACTCATTTCGTTAGAACACGTCACAAATTCTCTTGGAAACTAGCAAATGATTACAATCTCATAATTAGAGTACATAATTGTATCAAAAATAGAACACTATAAAATAATACGTTGATTGTTATAACTGTCCACATACATAACAGTTTAGTAACTAGTAAATCCTCGTAAACTGTGCGTTGTAATTTTGTTTTTAATATTAAATGCAGTATTGTATATTAGTAATGGAATATCATGCCTAATGCATCGCTTGGCAAAAATCGTGTTTGGCCCTATTTATATGAAGTTTATCATGTATCTGTGTTTTTAATGTTTGGACTGTTTCATTTAGTGTAAATGGTAAGTTTTGTAAATAAACTGGTAACGTCATGTGCACATACTTATAATATAGTTTCAATTCATATATTTTCAGCATATCTGTAACATTTCAGAATATTTAGTTTCACAAACAATGGCACAGTATGTGCATTATATTTTGCTAAACATATTATTCTAACTGCCTTTTTCTGTAGCTTGATGATTCTGTTACAGTTAAAACCCCATGCCATTAGGCCATAATTAATGTATGGTAACATTAATGAATTATACAAGGTAACTTGTATATTTGCTGTCAACTTTTTTTATTTGTTTAATACGCCTATCAATTCAGAACATTTAATTGAAATATTTTTACTTGAACATCCCAGTTTAAGTTTTCTTGCAAGGTTACCCTAAAAAAAACAATTTTGGATTCTTTCTATTACGGTTCAATTTATTTTAAGGAGAATATTGTTTATTTGTTTATGCCCCATTTTTAAAAGTGGATAAATCTATATTTGATAATTACCGGCCAGTTTCTATCCTTCCAGCAATTTCAAAAAATATTTGAAAGATCCATGTTTGATCAAATACATGAATATTTCCAGTCCATCAAGCTATATTACAATAGCCAATAGGGTTTTAGAAAAAAACATTCAACCGAACTGGCAACCTTGGAAATCATAGATGTACTAGACATTGATAATTTCAATACGCCTATGAATATTTATCTTGATTTATCAAAAGCTTTTGATACCATTGACTACAACATACTATTAGATAAATAAAAATACTGTGGTATAAATGGCAAAGATTTAGAACTCTAAAAAAATTATTTACTTAATCCTAAGCAATACATAGATTTCAAAAAAAATTAAATCTGCAGAAATTTTTTCATTAGGGTTTATTATGGGAACCCTCTTATTTGTTATTTATATAAATGATATAGCTCTTTTGGGTAACCTATTTAAATTTATGTTATGCAAAAGACATGACCCTAACTAGCACATTAAATAGTTTTGATGGTTCAGATATTCGAAGCCAATGTGATAATATAAACATTGAACTTAGTCAAATTAGCAACTAGGCTAAAAGCGAACAAACTTTCATTAGATGCCAAGAATACCAAGTTCATGATATTTCATATGCCACAAAAATAGAATTCCCTGTGTTGAAAATAGATGGGGAAAGCATCAAATTTAATTCTATACTTTATGGGAATAACACTAAATAGTCAATTAAACTGGCAGAGTCATATAAACAAAACAGCTAATAAAATCAATAAAACAACTGGAATCTTGAATAAACTAAAACATATTTTCCCAGAAAACATACTGTCTACTATGTACACATCCCTCATTCTTCCTCATAATCATATCAGTTACGGTATTTTGTTAATGGGACATTAAGCACATCTCGTTTTTAAGTTACAAAAATGTGTAATGAGAATACTTTTTTAAAGTAAATATAATGCACATACAGATCCGATTTTTCACAAACTTAAATTCCAGAACCTATGTGATATATATATATATATATATATATATATATATATATATATATAAAGTGCAACAATTGAAATTTTATTATAAATTAGTAAATCATGACCTACCTGAATATTTATCCCACATTCCTTATTTACGCAATTCTGAAATTCATGAGCACTACACATGAGGAATAAATAATCTTTTTATTTCTAGAATCAACCACGAATACGCCAAAAACATATACAGCACAACATAACAGAAACAGTTAACAACACTTCAAGGATTATCATTGATAACTTTTTTATTTAATTAAATGTCAATGTGATATCCAACATTGTTATATATGTACATAGTATATAATAGTAGTATGCAATATTTAGTATAATTTGATATTATGTATTTGCAATGTATAAGTAATTGTGTAAGTAATTCTTTATACAAATATCCTATAAGGTTTCACACTTTTATGAATTTTTATGTATTTCATTTTTAATATTCAATTGTGTTTATACAATTGTGTTTACATAATTATTTATTACGTTAAATATATTAATATGTACATTTGTGGTAAAAAATAAATAAATCTGTCTGTCTGTCTGACTTGTTTGTTTCTCAACTTATGTATTATATACTTGGATTTCTTTGCATTTAAAAACAGGTTATTCATTTTCAGCCATTCGTTTATCTTGTTTAATTCTATATTTTAATGATGTTCGCCATATTGGGGACATATGTTTGATGATAATTTTGACATGATAAAATTATATCAAAAATAAAAGCGGGCCTAATATAGATCTCTGTAGCACACAAGGCAAGGTTTCAGAGATTGAGTCATTGTAAATGATGTATTATTTTCTATTATTCAAGTCACTTTCCATTAACTTTAGTGTAGCATCATCCATCCCATACAAATGTAATTTGCTTAATAAAACTGATTGATCTAAAGCATCAAATGTTTTTGATATATCTAAAATATATTAATGGGTTTTTCGTTAGAATCCAGGGTTTTATTGTTCTGTCGATTACTTACATAATGGCATATTCCGTTGAGTGACCGGATCTATATTCATACTGGTTATTATTAAAAAGTTGGTGTTTAGTCAAAAACAATATATCTGATTATGTATAACTTTTTCAATGACCTTTGAGATTACTGGAGGTAGAGATATTTTTCTATAATTACAAAATGATGTTTCATCATCCTTTTTTTTAAATAGGAATTATTTTTGCAATTTTAATCTTATCTGGAAATATCCCAGTATTTTATATTTTATTAATAAGTAATGTTAAGGAAAATTATCAACTATTTTGAGTATTGACTCTTCATAAATTTCTTGGAATTTGAAATTTATTTTCTATTAAATAATAACTGATTTGTATTAGTGTTTTTTTTTTTATTTTGTTTGTAAGATCCTTACCTATGTTTCTGAAGAAAAAAAGAATTAAAGTAATTTGCAATTTTGACATTATCAGTTATTTTATTATCTCCATTCTTAAAATGTTCAGGCAGTGATCTTTTTTGTTTGTTCTTCGTAACATTTTGTTAATAGCTTTCCAAGTTTTTCTTGCGTCATTTTTGTGTGTGTAAAACAGTAAAACATAATATAATAGTTTAACTGCTTTAATACTTCTTTTTAGGATACTGTTATAAGTTTTTTATTTGACTTTTTAATAAAGTGGATATTGGATTTAAATGCTTAAGTTGATTACGTAGATTGTTTCTGTATTTTGTAGATTTAAGTATACCATTTGTTATCAATTGAGGATGTTTGTGTTTGTGTTTCTTAAACTTGACTAATTTATATGGCATGTGTTTACAGTTTGTTTTTCCAAGTAATTATTTTGGTATAATTTCTCCATTATATTTGAGTTGGTTATTTCAGAGGCAAAGATCCACATAGCTGTTTCATTCTGTAAGTGTATTTTGATTAATTTGGGAGAATTATTTTTGATTGGAACATTGTCAATAAATATGAAATATGGGTGGTGGTCTGAGAATTGTTTGATTAGGATACCAGCTATTGATTCTAACATTAATTTGCTAATTGTGCAAAATAAGTTGTCGATCAAAGTGCCATATAGGAAGAAAATCTGGTTGGGAATGTTATTTTTGGGAAGAAATTAAATCCAGCTAAGGTAAAGGTAAAATTCACTACAACATTCTTTTTCATTGATTTTAAGCAAGTTTATATTAAAATCTCATGCAAAAATTACTTCCGATTTGTTTAAGTCAGTCTGATAATAATGATGCATATTCATTAATAAATTGTTTGTAGTCACAATTTAGTGAATTACTAATAAACAATACAGCATATTATCAATTGCTTGCAGACATCATTGCGGCAATGCAATACTGTCACTAGTAAATTAAATTATCAATAATTATCAACAGTAGCACAATGAACTATCGATGGTAATGTTAGTTGCACAAATATATTACCAGGTTCACGTGTGTCACTCTAGTGTACTGATGCAATGTCAACAAGGGTTAATCAAATCAATCGGCATAACTCACAATCACTCACAAATAAACAACAAATAACTTTATAACAGCATCCATCTATTGATCATAATATATTGTGATCTGACCACATAATGAATGTCTGTCTTCGATCTGCCCATATAATGAATGCTCCCTTTTGTTACCACAACACGTTTGCTCCATTGTATGTGGCCATTTAATGAATCCTCCCTGTGTAGTAAAATAATGTATGTTCCGCATAATAAATGCTCCCTATAAATGACCAAGTATTAAATGTTCCCTTGTTCGACTATTTAATGACTGCTCCATGTGACCACACAATGACTGCTCCCTGTGGCTTCTGTAGATGCTGTTGGAGATGATGTCGAGTGTGGGAATTGAGGGGTTTGCCCAGGTTAACATCAGCAACAATATCATGTGTTCTCTCAGTGGATTGTAAGTGTTACACACACAACGAGTCTGTCTTGTGTGTTTTAAGATTTAACCTTAACCGGCAAGGACACCTAACTACTGGAAAACAATTAAATAATTACTTAAGATAAACCATGAAAGTTTGGCATCCACCATGCAGACCACCAAGGAAGATAAGCTTTTCATACCTACACACACATGCACGCACGCACGCACGCACGCACGCACGCACGCACGCACGCACGCACGCACGCACGCACGCACACATTGGTTGTAAAGCCAGATGATGATGGCAGTACTGAGATGTGTTTGTGTGTTAGTGTCCAGATGGCTGGCCTCGGAGGGGCCACACATTGGTTGTAAAGCCAGATGATGATTGCAGTACTGAGATGTGTTTGTGTGTTAGTGTCCAGATGGCTGGCCTCGGAGGGGCCACACATTGGTTGTAAAGCCAGATGATGATTGCAGTACTGAGATGTGTTTGTGTGTTAGTGTCCAGATGGCTGGCCTCGGAGGGGCCATACATTGGTTGTAAAGCCAGATGATGATTGCAGTACTGAGATGTGTTTGTGTGTTAGTGTCCATATGGCTGGCCTCGGAGGGGCCACACATTGGTTGTATAGCCAGATGATGATTGCAGTACTGAGATGTGTTTGTGTGTTAGTGTCCATATGGCTGGCCTCGGAGGGGCCACACATTGGTTGTATAGCCAGATGATGATTGCAGTACTGAGATGTGTTTGTGTGTTAGTGTCCATATGGCTGGCCTCGGGAAAGGCCACACATTGGTTGTAAAGCCAGATGATGATTGCAGTACTGAGATGTGTTTGTGTGTTAGTGTCCAGATGGCTGGCCTCGGAGGGGCCACACATTGGTTGTAAAGCCAGATGATGATTGCAGTACTGAGATGTGTTTGTGTGTTAGTGTCCAGATGGCTGGCCTCGGAGGGGCCACACATTGGTTGTAAAGCCAGATGATGATTGCAGTACTGAGATGTGTTTGTGTGTTAGTGTCCAGATGGCTGGCCTCGGAGGGGCCACACATTGGTTGTAAAGCCAGATGATGATTGCAGTACTGAGATGTGTTTGTGTGTTAGTGTCCATATGGCTGGCCTCGGGAAAGGCCACACATTGGTTGTAAAGCCAGATGATGATTGCAGTACTGAGATGTGTTTGTGTGTTAGTGTCCAGATGGCTGGCCTCGGAGGGGCCATACATTGGTTGTAAAGCCAGATGATGATTGCAGTACTGAGATGTGTTTGTGTGTTAGTGTCCAGACGGCTGGCCTCGGAGGGATGAGACACAATACGCTGGTCATGGAGTGGCCTCGGTCCTGGGACCGCAACAGAGAGGGCTGGATCAACTTTGTCAGTGAGTGAGCATTCCTGCACCGTAGCACATCTAAACCTGGGTCAGTTCTGCATTATCTGTTGAATGGGTTCTAAGCTGTTTTCATATAAATTCTGCCCAGTGGGCACTCTGAGATGCATCAGTTATGCCCATAAACCATTATGCAGCTTAATTGAAGTTGCATGTGATGTGGTTCAGAGCATCTGATTTAAACAAAATGGGTTGGGGACTTTGTTAGCAAGCACGTACAGTCTGTGACTATGCTAACGTAAATTTCAGTAGTAGGTTGAACTGCCCATAGAGTTACTCTCCTCGGTAATCCTGATTTGGAGTAACCAACTGTTTTCATTCCGATGAGAGTGGGAGTGTATCCATCATCAAATTACTTATTTTAGCAAGATTTAGATACAAAAAAATAATGTTATCCCACTTATGGTTTTTTTCTTCCCTTTTTTCCCTGACCCTGTATTGGGGGAGGGTGAGGCTGGTCTGTATGCTGGTCTATATGCTGGTCATCAGCTTCTCTCTTGTCTTTCTTCCTCTTCCACGAGAAGGCTACATCATCACTCTCACACCCCACCATCTTTTTCTTACATCGTCACTCCCCCTCCTCTCCATCTTTCTCATACATCGTCACTCTCACTCCCCTCCATCTTTCTCTTACACTGTCACTCTCACTCCCCTCCATCTTTCTCTTACACCGTCACTCTCACTCCCCTCCATCTTTCTCTTATACCGTCACTCTCACAACCCTCCATCTTTCTCTTATACCGTCACTCTCACTACCCTCCATCTTTCTCTTATACCGTCACTCTCACTACCCTCCATCTTTCTCTTACACCATCACTCTCACAACCCTCCATCTTTCTCTTATACCGTCACTCTCACTCCCTCCATCTTTCTCTTACACCGTCACTCTCACTCCCCTCCATCTTTCTTTACATCGTCACGCTCACTCCCCTCCATCTTTCTCTTACATCGTCACGCTCACTCCCCTCCATCTTTCTCTTACACCGTCACTCTCACTACCCTCCATCTTTCTCTTACACCGTCGCTCTCACTCCCTCCATCTTTCTCTTACATCGTCACTCTCACTCCCCTCCATCTTTCTCTTACATCGTCACTCTCACTCCCCTCCATCTTTCTCTTACATCATCACTCTCAGTCCCCACCATCTTTCTCTTACATCGTCACTCCTCCTCTCCATCTTTCTCATACATCGTCACTCTCACTCCCCTCCATCTTCCTCTTACATCGTCACTCTCACTCCCCTCCACCTTTCTCTTACATC
This sequence comes from Ridgeia piscesae, assembly GCA_025642075.2. Taxonomy (NCBI): domain Eukaryota; kingdom Metazoa; phylum Annelida; class Polychaeta; order Sabellida; family Siboglinidae; genus Ridgeia; species Ridgeia piscesae. The sequence goes on from JAODUO010000370.1 coordinate 92,711, forward strand.
GTCACTCTCACGCCCCTCCATCTTTCTCTTACATCGTCACTCTCACCCCCTCCATCTTTTTCTTACATCGTCACTCTCACTACCCTCCATCTTTCTCTTACACCGTCACTCTCACTCCCTCCATCTTTCTCTTACACCGTCACTCTCACTTCCCTCCATCTTTCTCTTACATCGTCACTCTCACTCCCTCCATCTTCTCTTACCTCACTCTCATCCCTCCATCTTTCTCTTACACCGTCACTCTCACTCCCTCCGTCTTTCTCTTACACCATCACTCTCACTCCCCTCCATCTTTCTCTTACACCGTCACTCTCACTCCCCTCCATCTTTCTCTTACATCGTCATTCTTACTCCCCTCCATCTTTCCCTTACATCGTCACTCTCACTCCCCTCCATCTTTCTCTTACATCGTCACTCTCACTCCCCTCCGTCTTTCCCTTACATCGTCATTCTTACTCCCCTCCATCTTTCTCTTACATCGTCACTCTCACTCCCCACCATCTTTCTCTTACACCGTCACTCTCACTCCCCTCCATCTTTCTCTTCCACCGTCACTCTCCCCTCCACCTTTCTCTTCCACCGTCACTCCACTCCCTCCATCTTTCTCTTACACCGTCACTCTCACTCCCCTCCACCTTTGTCTTACATCGTCACTCTTACTCCCTTCCACCTTTATCTTACATCGTCACTCTTACTCCTCTCCATCTTTCTCTTACACCGTCACTCTCACTCCCCTCCATCTTTCTCTTACATCGTCATTCTCACTCCCCTTCGTCTTTCTCTTACACCATCACTCACTCCCTCTGTCTTTCTCTTACACCGTCACTCTCACTCCCCTCCACCTTTCTTTTACACCGTCACTCTCACTCCCCTCCATCTTTCTCTTACATCGTCACTCTCACTCCCCTCCATCTTTCTCTTACATTGTCACTCTCACTCCCATCCATCTTTCTCTTACATCGTCACTCTCACTCCCCTCCACCTTTCTCTTACATCGTCACTCTCACTCCCCTCCATCTTTCTCTTACATCGTCACTCTCACTCCTCTCCATCTTTCTCTTACATCGTCACTCTCACTCCCCTCCACCTTTCTCTTACACCGCCACTCTCACTCCCTCCATCTTTCTCTTACACCGTCACTCTCACTCCCCTCCATCTTTCTCTTACACCGTCACTCTCACTCCCTCCGTCTTTCTCTTACATCGTCACTCTCACTCACATCCACCTTTCTCTTACATCGTCACTCTCACTCAACTCCACCTTTCTCTTACACCGTCACTCTCACTCCCTCCATCTTTCTCTTACATCATCACTCTCACCCCGCTCCATCTTCCTCTTACATCGTCACTCTCACTCCCCTCCATCTTTCTCTTACATCGTCACTCTCACTCCCCTCCAACTTTCTCTTACACCATCACTCTCACTCCCCTCCATCTTTCTCTTACACCGTCACTCTCACTGCCTCCGTCTTTCTCTTACACCGTCACTCTCACTCTCCTCCATCTTTCTCGTACACCGTCACTCTCACTCCCCTCCATCTTTCTCTCAAACCGTCACTCTCACTCCCTTCCATCTTTCTCTTACGCCGTCACTCTCACTCCCCTCCATCTTTCTCTTACACCATCACTCTCACTCCCCTCCACCTTTCTCTTACCCCGTCACTCTCACTCCCCTCCACGTTTCTCTTACATCGTCACACTCACTCCCCTCCATCTTTCTCTTACATCGTCACTCTCAATCCCCTCCATCTTTCTCTTACACCGTCACTCTCACTCCCCTCCGTCTTTCTCTTACACCATCACTCTCACTCCCCTCCATCTTTCTCTTATACCGTCGCTCTCACTCCCCTCCATCTTTCTCTTACATCGTCATTCTTACTCCCCTCCATCTTTCCCTTACATCGTCACTCTCACTCCCCTCCATCTTTCTCTTACATCGTCACTCTCACTCCCCTCCGTCTTTCTCTTACATCGTCATTCTTACTCCCCTCCATCTTTCTCTTACATCGTCACTCTCACTCCCCACCATCTTTCTCTTACACCGTCACTCTCACTCCCCTCCATCTTTCTCTTCCACCGTCACTCTCCCCTCCACCTTTCTCTTCCACCGTCACTCTCACTCCCTCCATCTTTCTCTTACACCGTCACTCTCACTCCCCTCCACCTTTGTCTTACATCGTCACTCTCACTCCCTTCCACCTTTATCTTACATCGTCACTCTTACTCCTCTCCATCTTTCTCTTACACGTCACTCTCACTCCCCTCCATCTTTCTCTTACATCGTCATTCTCACTCCCCTTCGTCTTTCTCTTACACCATCACTCTCACTCCCCTCCATCTTTCTCTTACACCATCACTCTCACTCCCCTCCGTCTTTCTCTTACACCGTCACTCTCACTCCCTCCATCTTTCTCTTACACCGTCACTCTCACTCCCCTCCATCTTTCTCTTACATCACCACTCTCACTCCCCTCCATCTTTCTCTTACATCACCACTCTCACTCCCCTCCATCTTTCTCTTACATCACCACTCTCATTCCCCTCCATCTTTCTCTTACATCACCACTCTCACCCCCTCCCTTGGTCAGCTTTACTGATTCATTCTCTGCACTCCCCCACCTGGTTGACTTTCAAGCTACTGTCTCTCCTGTTGTTGCTGCACTGCCAGACAGTGAGACAAAGTTTGACAGAAGCACTGGTTGTGTCCACAGAGACGCTGCGCATTGCTGCAGTGAGAGACATCGCTATTCTTGTGTCGAGAGGGATCATAAACTTTCCCTCAAATGAAGATCGCATGACTGACACCATAGACGTTTGGTGGATTGTCCGTATCCTTGTTTGTAGCAGTGATCGTCTAGTTGTTTGAGTGAATGCTGTGTGCATTTACCAGACATAGTTGATATATTTTTTAATTGCCACTTTGAAATTCACATGCATATTTATCATGCATATATTTGTAGTCACATTCGTTGATTTAGTAAACATTGTTCAGGACTTATGTCTATATGAAGAACTGATACGATCAACTTCACTTCTGATGTGAAACAGTGAGTGAGAAATGTTTATAGTTTGATCTACACAGTGAGGACAGGCGAGTTAGAAGTGTTCATAGTTTGATCTAAACAGTGAGCGCAGGCGAGTTAGAAGTGTTCATAGTTTGATCTAAACAGTGAGCACAGGCGAGTTAGAAGTGTTCATAGTTTGATCTAAACAGTGAGTACAGGCGAGTTAGAAGTGTTCATAGTTTGATCTAAACAGTGAGCACAGACGAGTTAGAAGTGTTCATAGTTTGATCTAAACAGTGAGCACAGGCGAGTTAGAAATGTTCATAGTTTGATCTAAACAGTGAGCACAGGCGAGTTAGAAGTGTTCATAGTTTGATCTAAACAGTGAGCACAGGCGAGTTAGAAGTGTTCATAGTTTGATCTAAACAATGAGCACAGGCGAGTTAGAAATGTTCATAGTTTGATCTAAACAGTGAGCACAGGCGAGTTAGAAATGTTCATAGTTTGATCTAAACAGTGAGCACAGGCGAGTTAGAAATGTTCATAGTTTGATCTAAACAGTGAGCACAGGCGAGTTAGAAATGTTCATAGTTTGATCTAAACAGTGAGCACAGGCGAGTTAGAAATGTTCATAGTTTGATCTAAACAGTGAGCACAGGCGAGTTAGAAGTGTTCATAGTTTGATCTAAACAGTGAGCACAGGCGAGTTAGAAGTGTTCATAGTTTGATCTAAACAGTGAGCACAGGCGAGTTAGAAGTGTTCATAGTTTGATCTAAACAGTGAGCACAGGCGAGTTAGAAGTGTTCATAGTTTGATCTAAACAGTGAGCACAGGCGAGTTAGAAATGTTCATAGTTTGATCTAAACAGTGAGCACAGACGAGTTAGAAGTGTTCATAGTTTGATCTAAACAGTGAGCACAGGCGAGTTAGAAATGTTCATAGTTTGATCTAAACAGTGAGCACAGGCGAGTTAGAAATGTTCATAGTTTGATCTAAACAGTGAGCACAGGCGAGTTAGAAATGTTCATAGTTTGATCTAAACAGTGAGCACAGGCGAGTTAGAAATGTTCATAGTTTGATCTAAACAGTGAGCACAGGCGACTTAGAAGTGTTCATAGTTTGATCTAAACAGTGAGACAGGCGAGTTAGAAGTGTTCATAGTTTGATCTAAACAGTGAGCACAGGCGAGTTAGAAATGTTCATAGTTTGATCTAAACAGTGAGCACAGGCGAGTTAGAAATGTTCATAGTTTGATCTAAACAGTGAGCACAGGCGAGTTAGAAATGTTCATAGTTTGATCTAAACAGTGAGCACAGGCGAGTTAGAAATGTTCATAGTTTGATCTAAACAGTGAGCACAGGCGAGTTAGAAATGTTCATAGTTTGATCTAAACAGTGAGCACAGGCGAGTTGGAAATGTTCATAGTTTGATCTAAACAGTGAGCACAGGCGAGTTAGAAATGTTCATAGTTTGATCTAAACAGTGAGCACAGGCGACTTAGAAGTGTTCATAGTTTGATCTAAACAGTGAGCACAAACGAGTTAGAAGTGTTCATAGTTTGATCTAAACAGTGAGCACAGGCGAGTTAGAAATGTTCATAGTTTGATCTAAACAGTGAGCACAGACGAGTTAGAAGTGTTCATAGTTTGATCTAAACAGTGAGCACAGACGAGTTAGAAGTGTTCATAGTTTGATCTAAACAGTGAGCACAGACGAGTTAGAAGTGTTCATAGTTTGATCTAAACAGTGAGCACAGACGAGTTAGAAGTGTTCATAGTTTGATCTAAACAGTGAGCACAGGCGAGTTAGAAGTGTTCATAGTTTGATCTAAACAGTGAGCGCAGGCGAGTTAGAAGTGTTCATAGTTTGATCTAAACAGTGAGCACAAACGAATTAGAAGTGTTCATTGTTTGATCTAAAAAGTGAGCACAGACGAGTTAGAAGTGTTCATAGTTTGATCTAAACAGTGAGCACAGGCGAGTTAGAAATCTTCATAGTTTGATCTAAACAGTGAGCACAGGTGAGTTAGAAATGTTCATAGTTTGATCTAAACGTATCTTCCAGACTTTCGGAGGGCTGAGTTTATTTTGGATGGGGAAAATTTCAGACAGGATGTCATTGTGTTTGAAACACTAAATATTATTGTTTGTGACTTATTTACATCTCAAGTGTACTTTTAAAATGTGTGTCACTCATGTGGTGTGAATGGGTAGAGATTTGATGATGTAAATTAGAAACAAATCAAAAGTATATGTGGAGTAGATAGGAGCTAATCAAGCCTAATGCAGCTTGAATGTAATATGGCGGCATCCAGTAATCTGTGATATCCAAGTTTGAAAACATATTCTGTGGCACCATGCTCAACAAACCATTGTCACATATCCTCTAAATGACAGTCTTAAATTATAGCAATGTTTGTTCAAGCATTTCAGCTCCCTTTTAATACCAGATACTGCCATTTAATTGGACCAACTTTGGCCCAAGCGATATCCAGGCATCCATTGGCCCATATAGCAACATACATTGGGCCAATATTGGCCTGAATCAGAACTGCTGTCTGTGAACTTGTTCATCCTTAAAGGCCTGGTTGTTTCTGTGTGTTTCCTTGACGACTGCCCCAGATGATGGAGGGATGTTGATCCTGCTGTCATACCTCCTCACTATGCACAATGTCTGGTCCAGCTGCACCATCCGCGTCTTCACTGTCGCCCGTATCCTTGCTTTGTTTGCCACGTGACACTGTCTAGTAATATCATACATTGTCTTACTGATTGTTGTTTACAATTTGTTATCTCTGGTATTGAGATATATTTATATATACTTTCTGTTTACCTTTTTAGTTACCATCGATTTTATGATGTAGACATTAAGGTATTATTATTTTATTTATTTATATTTATATGCAGCATTGATATATCAGACCAGTGCATTCATAGCACTTTCTCCATTATTACCTGAAAATAATCATGACAATGAGATGTAGGTTTCAGTGAACTGCTATGTTGGCAAGAACAATGAGTTGATAAGAATCATGCATACCGATGTTTAGATGGTTGTTATAGGTTGTTAATAATCCTACCGATACATGAGGCAATAATCCATACTGACAAACATTGTGATTACAAACAGTATACCTCTGGTTAGTCACCAGACACCACCAACCAATGCATTCAGGCAACAGTTAAAACATCAGTTGTTTTGCAAGATGACTTAGTTATTTATGATATTTTCTAGATTTTATTGTCGTTTTTATGTGTTTAATTTACAGGTCTTCAGATACTCGGTTTTAACTTTGCTTTTTTGTGTAAATACTTGTAAACACTTTTACGCTTCATGTTTCTTTGATATCTATGACAGGTTTTCAGAAAACTTGTCATATTGTATTATAAGTGAAACATTTGAACAGGAGATAATAATAATAATAATAGTTAATGTTCTACAATGATCGTTCCACATCATATTTATAGTTGGTTTTGTGTACAAGTACATTGTGAAGCCATTGGAAGCAAGCGAAACAAATTCTTTATAGTCCTTATTTAAGTTTTATATATATATAAAGTACTGTATATACAGAATATACTTCAACAGTATATTCTGGATATACAGTACTTTATAAATAAAATTATTATTATAAGCACTACAAGTAAAGGAACCATTTTTTAATGATGTTCTAATTATTTAATAATGTATATGTATTCCATTACAAAGTACAAATAAAATATTGATGCATAGTTATTAAATTAATTTATTGTAGATTCACATAATAAGGTTCACAGACATAAAATAAATTCAAAGCAATAACCAGTAATTATTTACTAAGCAAGAGACGAAGGAGTAGATGCTTAAAGTTTTGAAGGTAGATGCACATCTTTGAATAGATGGTGATTTTTTTCTATACAAAGGGGCAATTATCAGACTGCATGAAATGTTGTCCTTATCTGAGCCCCACAGAGATGTCAGACAACTCTGTACAGCTGAGGAAGGACCTGAAGATGTTCCTGTACGACCTGAGAATTGATGCTGAAGTGTTCGTTGAAGAGATGGTATGTGTCTCAACCATTTCAGTTGTATACCCTCAGATAAATACAATACAATAAATACAATAAAACTTCATTCATCCCTGTAAGGGCACTTACATGACATGTTCAATATTCCCTGTGTTCCCATTCTCCAATGTTCCCTGTGTTCCCATTCTCCTGTGTTCTCAGTGTTCCCATTCTCCTGTGTTCCCTGTGTTCCCATTCTCCAATGTTCCCTGTGTTCCCATTCTCCAGTGTTCCCTGTGTTCCCATTCTCCAGTGTTCTCTGTGTTCCCATTCTCCTGTGTTCCCTGTGTTCCCATTCTCCAGTGTTCCCTGTGTTCCCATTCTCCTGTGTTCCCTGTGTTCCCATTCTCCAGTGTTCCCTGTGTTCCCATTCTCCTGTGTTCCCTGTGTGCCCATTCTCCAATGTTCCCTGTGTTCCCATTCTCCAGTGTTCCCTGTGTTCCCATTCTCCAGTGTTCTCTGTGTTCCCATTCTCCTGTGTTCCCTGTGTTCCCATTCTCCTGTGTTCCCTGTGTTCCCATTCTCCAATGTTCACTGTGTTCCCATTCTCCAGTGTTCCCTGTGTTCCCATTCTCCAATGTTCACTGTGTTCCCATTCTCCAATGTTCCCTGTGTTCCCATTCTCCAGTGTTCCCTGTGTTCCCATTCTCCAGTGTTCTCTGTGTTCCCATTCTCCTGTGTTCCCTGTGTTCCCATTCTCCTGTGTTCCCTGTGTTCCCATTCTCCAATGTTCACTGTGTTCCCATTCTCCAATGTTCCCTGTGTTCCCATTCTCCTGTGTTCCCTGTGTTCCCATTCTCCTGTGTTCCCTGTGTTCCCATTCTCCTGTGTTCCCTGTGTGCCCATTCTCCAATGTTCCCTGTGTTCCCATTCTCCAGTGTTCCCTGTGTTCCCATTCTCCTGTGTTCCCTGTGTTCCCATTCTCCTGTGTTCCCTGTGTTCCCATTCTCCTGTGTTCCCTGTGTTCCCATTCTCCAATGTTCACTGTGTTCCCATTCTCCAGTGTTCTCTGTGTTCCCATTCTCCTGTGTTCCCTGTGTTCCCATTCTCCAGTGTTCCCTGTGTTCCCATTCTCCAGTGTTCTCTGTGTTCCCATTCTCCTGTGTTCCCTGTGTGCCCATTCTCCAGTGTTCCCTGTGTTCCCATTCTCCAGTGTTCCCTGTGTTCCCATTCTCCTGTGTTCCCTGTGTTCCCATTCTCCAGTGTTCCCTGTGTTCCCATTCTCCTGTGTTCCCTGTGTGCCCATTCTCCAATGTTCCCTGTGTTCCCATTCTCCAATGTTCCCTGTGTTTCCATTCTCCAATGTTCCCTGTGTTCCCATTCTCCTGTGTTCCCTGTGTTCCCATTCTCCAGTGTTCCCTGTGTTCCCATTCTCCAGTGTTCCCTGTGTTCCCATTCTCCTGTGTTCCCTGTGTTCCCATTCTCCTGTGTTCCCTGTGTTCCCATTCTCCAATGTTCCCTGTGTTCCCATTCTCCTGTGTTCCCATTCTCCTGTGTTCCCAGTGTTCCCATTCTCCAGTGTTCCCTGTGTTCCCATTCTCCAGTGTTCCCTGTGTGCCCATTCTCCAGTGTTCCCTGTGTTCCCATTCTCCAGTGTTCCCAGTGTTCCCATTCTCCTGTGTTCCCTGTGTTCCCATTCTCCAGTGTTCACTGTGTTCCCATTCTCCTGTGTTCCCTGTGTTCCCATTCTCCTGTGTTCCCTGTGTTCCCATTCTCCAGTGTTCCCTGTGTTCCCATTCTCCTGTGTTCACTGTGTTCCCATTCTCCAGTGTTCCCTGTGTTCCCATTCTCCTGTGTTCACTGTGTTCCCATTCTCCTGTGTTCCCTGTGTTCCCATTCTCCTGTGTTCCCTGTGTTCCCATTCTCCTGTGTTCCCTGTGTTCCCATTCTCCAGTGTTCCCTGTGTTCCCATTCTCCTGTGTTCACTGTGTTCCCATTCTCCTGTGTTCACTGTGTTCCCATTCTCCTGTGTTCACTGTGTTCCCATTCTCCAGTGTTCCCTGTGTTCCCATTCTCCTGTGTTCACTGTGTTCCCATTCTCCAGTGTTCCCTGTGTTCCCATTCTCCTGTGTTCACTGTGTTCCCATTCTCCTGTGTTCCCTGTGTTCCCATTCTCCTGTGTTCCCTGTGTTCCCATTCTCCTGTGTTCCTGTGTTCCCATTCTCCTGTGTTCTCTGTGTTCCCATTCTCCAGTGTTCCCTGTGTTCCCATTCTCCTGTGTTCACTGTGTTCCCATTCTCCTGTGTTCCCTGTGTTCCCATTCTCCTGTGTTCCCTGTGTTCCCATTCTCCTGTGTTCCCTGTGTTCCCATTCTCCTGTGTTCCCTGTGTTCCCATTCTCCTGTGTTCCCTGTGTTCCCATTCTCCTGTGTTCCCTGTGTTCCCATTCTCCAGTGTTCCCTGTGTTCCCATTCTCCTGTGTTCCCTGTGTTCCCATTCTCCAGTGTTCCCTGTGTTCCCATTCTCCTGTGTTCACTGTGTTCCCATTCTCCAGTGTTCCCTGTGTTCCCATTCTCCTGTGTTCACTGTGTTCCCATTCTCCAGTGTTCCCTGTGTTCCCATTCTCCTGTGTTCACTGTGTTCCCATTCTCCTGTGTTCCCTGTGTTCCCATTCTCCTGTGTTCCCTGTGTTCCCATTCTCCTGTGTTCCCTGTGTTCCCATTCTCCTGTGTTCTCTGTGTTCCCATTCTCCAGTGTTCCCTGTGTTCCCATTCTCCTGTGTTCACTGTGTTCCCATTCTCCAGTGTTCCCTGTGTTCCCATTCTCCAATGTTCCCTGTGTTCCCATTCTCCTGTGTTCTCTGTGTTCCCATTCTCCAGTGTTCCCTGTGTTCCCATTCTCCAGTGTTCCCTGTGTTCCCATTCTCCTGTGTTCTCTGTGTTCCCATTCTCCAGTGTTCCCTGTGTTCCCATTCTCCAGTGTTCCCTGTGTTCCCATTCTCCTGTGTTCCCTGTGTTCCCATTCTCCAATGTTCCCTGTGTTCCCATTCTCCTGTGTTCTCTGTGTTCCCATTCTCCAGTGTTCCCTGTGTTCCCATTCTCCTGTGTTCACTGTGTTCCCATTCTCCTGTGTTCCCTGTGTTCCCATTCTCCAGTGTTCCCTGTGTTCCCATTCTCCAGTGTTCCCTGTGTTCCCATTCTCCTGTGTTCCCTGTGTTCCCATTCTCCAGTGTTACCTGTGTTCCCATTCTCCAGTGTTCCCTGTGTTCCCATTCTCCAATGTTCCCTGTGTTCCCATTCTCCAGTGTTCCCTGTGTTCCCATTCTCCAGTGTTCCCTGTGTTCCCATTCTCCAATGTTCCCTGTGTTCCCATTCTCCAATGTTCCCTGTGTTCCCATTCTCCAGTGTTCCCTGTGTACCCATTCTCCAATGTTCCCTGTGTTCCCATTCTCCAATGTTCCCTGTGTTCCCATTCTCAAGTGTTCCCTGTGTTCCCATTCTCCAATGTTCCCTGTGTACCCATTCTCCAATGTTCCCTGTGTTCCCATTCTCCAGTGTTCCCTGTGTTCCCATTCTCCAGTGTTCCCTGTGTTCCCATTCTTCAATGTTCCCTGTGTTCCCATTCTCAAGTGTTCCCTGTGTTCCCATTCTCCAATGTTCCCTGTGTTCCCATTCTCCAGTGTTCCCTGTGTTCCCATTCTTCATGGTTCCCTGTGTTCCCATTCTCCAGTGTTCCCTGTGTTCCCATTCTCCAATGTTCCCTGTGTTCTCCATTCTCCAATGTTCCCTGTGTTCCCATTCTCCTGTGTTCCCTGTGTTCCCATTCTCCAGTGTTCCCTGTGTTCCCATTCTCCTGTGTTCCCTGTGTTCCCATTCTCCAGTGTTCACTGTGTTCCCATTCTCCAGTGTTCCCTGTGTTCCCATTCTCCTGTGTTCTCTGTGTTCCCATTCTCCAGTGTTCCCTGTGTTCCCATTCTCCAGTGTTCCCTGTGTTCCCATTCTCCTGTGTTCTCTGTGTTCCCATTCTCCTGTGTTCACTGTGTTCCCATTCTCCTGTGTTCTCTGTGTTCCCATTCTCCTGTGTTCTCTGTGTTCCCATTCTCCTGTGTTCTCTGTGTTCCCATTCTCCTGTGTTCACTGTGTTCCCATTCTCCTGTGTTCTCTGTGTTCCCATTCTCCTGTGTTCTCTGTGTTCCCATTCTCCTGTGTTCTCTGTGTTCCCATTCTCCTGTGTTCCCTGTGTTCCCATTCTCCTGTGTTCCCTGTGTTCCCATTCTCCTGTGTTCCCTGTGTTCCCATTCTCCTGTGTTCCCTGTGTTCCCATTCTCCTGTGTTCCCTGTGTTCCCATTCTCCTGTGTTCTCTGTGTTCCCATTCTCCTGTGTTCACTGTGTTCCCATTCTCCTGTGTTCCCTGTGTTCCCATTCTCCAGTGTTCCCTGTGTTCCCATTCTCCTGTGTTCTCTGTGTTCCCATTCTCCTGTGTTCACTGTGTTCCCATTCTCCTGTGTTCCCTGTGTTCCCATTCTCCTGTGTTCCCTGTGTTCCCATTCTCCTGTGTTCCCTGTGTTCCCATTCTCCTGTGTTCCCTGTGTTCCCATTCTCCTGTGTTCTCTGTGTTCCCATTCTCCAGTGTTCCCAGTGTTCCCATTCTCCAGTGTTCCCTGTGTTCCCATTCTCCTGTGTTCCCTGTGTTCCCATTCTCCAATGTTCCCTGTGTTCCCATTCTCCAGTGTTCCCAGTGTTCCCATTCATACTGTTCCCATTCCCAAATGCCATGGCCATTTTTTTTCCAGTGGTATATTTCCAAATGTTTTCATTCCAGTGTTCCCATTATTCCACAGTGTTCCTGTTCCCTGTGTTCCTGTTTCCACTGTTCCCTTAATTCCCAGTGTCCCAGTTCCCATGCAGTGTTCCTGTTCCCAATGTTCCTGTTCCCAGTGTTCCTGTTTCTAGTGTTCTTGTTTCCAGTGTTCCTGTTTTTAGTGTTCCTGTTCCCAGTGTTCCTGTTTCTAGTGTTCCTGTTCCCAGTGTTCCTATTTCTAGTGTTCCTGTTCCCAGTGTTCCTGTTCCCGGTGTTCCTGTTCCTTGTGTTCCTGTTTCTAGTGTTCCTGTTCCTAGTGTTCCTGTTTCTAGTGTTCCTGTTCCCAGTGTTCCTGTTTCTAGTGGACGTTCCTGTTCCCGGTGTTCGTGTTCCCAGTGTTCCTGTTTCTAGTGTTACTGTTTCTAGTGTTCCTGTTCCCAGTGTTCCTGTTTCTAGTGTTCCTGTTCCCAGTGTTCCTGTTTCTAGTGTTCCTGTTCACAATGTTCCTGTTTCTAGTGTTCCTGTTTCCACTGTTCACTTAATTCTCAGTGTTCCTGTTCCCGGTGTTCCCATTAATTCCCAATATTCCTGTTCCCAGTGATTTTATAAGGCTATCGGCTTCATTACATTAAATCAAGATTTCAGCAGCACCAACACATTTGCTGATACAAACATACATTGCATACCGAGTGTAGCATAAAAGTAGATTGCTCAGCAAGTAAAATAAATCAGACACATTTCAACTTCATCATTATAACCAGATGTTTTATCATTACATTACTCCATTAGTAGCATAATGATTAAATATGCTGCCACTGTCATAATTAATGGTTCCAGGTTTGCCGCCATGACTAATTTCTGTAATAACTAATGACTACACGGGCATTACTGTGATCAATCATCGCTGGCAACATCTGATAAAATACGTCACCAAAACTATAAAACAATCATCTAAAGTAAGCGCTTGCATTGTAAGGAACCATTGCCATTATAAATAATATCCACCATTACTGTAATCAAAAACATTTTCAGTCAGTAATAAAAAATAAAATAAAAAGTTCTATAACATTAGCCTTAAAGTCAATATGTAACATGTATCTCCTCCACATATTATCCTTTTATATTGATGCACCTGTGAGCTAAGCCTGTGACGAATATTCGATTTGTATTCAAAATTTTGAATATTCGAAAATTCGCTGTTATAAACAAATACCTTTCGAATATTTTCCTTCATGTCCGCCACCGTAAAATTGGTCCCAGGCGATCTTTTATTTTCTGACTTAACTACGAAAAAGACTACAACCCCCAAACTACTCCTCACATATCTGATATGTATACCTATACACAAACCAGGTTAAAATGAGACCACCCACATTACATAAACAAATAAACTTCACAAAGAAAACTCATGTAAAACTCGCGGTGTCATCTCTGTCGGTGGCTGCTACTCGTAGCTTAATGTAATATTGGTATTGTGTTGAGGGGTCTTTTGTTAGTAGTGTCCGATTAAGGTTAGAGTTTCTGGTAAGTTTAGGATTAGTTGAAGTTAGCTTAGGTTTTAGGGTTACAGTTACTTTAGGATTAGCATAAAACCGGAATTTGTGAAGGTCATTTATTTAGCAATGCCTGCGATAAATTACCGATGTTACGGTAAGTGCTTTGCTCCATGTAGACCCGTAGATCATGTTGAGTTTTGCGTGAGTTTGTTTTCTTAATTTTATTCTTTACAGAAATGTAAATGATTTTATTTTGTAACCTATAGTATACATAAGATAGGTGAGGATAAGTTTGGAGGCTGTAAGAAGTCGTTTTCATGGTTAGAAAGTAAACAAAAAGATCGAAGCGTATGGCCTCGATGTTGACGACTCCGGCACGGACTTGTGCCCATGGCCACGGGATGACGCCACGTCCCGGCAAGACATCTCGACACCGTTCAGTATTCTAATTGAATTTGAAGCCACTGAATATTCGTATTCGATTCGATTCGTATTCAAAATTTCCAGGATATTCGATTCGGTATTCGATTCAAATGAAATTCCAGATTCGTCCCATCCTTACTGTGAGCTTGCTTGATTTATGCAAAATAGAAGTTAACTTATTATTAAATAATGTGAGTAATAATAATTGATAATTGTGAGTAAAACAACTTGAATAGCGGCCACCATCAGTATTTGTGTGCTGGCCTGTAACATTTGAGACGTTATTTAGATTTATATATTTTCATTGGACGATAGTGAGACAATCTGCAGAGTGCATCACTACTTTATGTCTAATCATGCCCGTACATTATTATTCCTGTGTCCACTGTCATGAATGGACACTGCCTCACACTGGTCAGTTGGAAGGGGTTGAAGGTCAAGAAACTGTACCGATGATAATAAACAATTGCACTGGTTTGTTGATCTATGGGTGTGAAGGTATGTGATATCTAGCAAAAAGCAGCTTAACAGTCTTCCTAATCTTACTGTATTACAATACATTTTATGTGGTCAGGCTCTGTTTACTCGTGTGTATGTTGACAGAATGACCAGGACATCTCCGCCTATACAGTTGAAAGAACACTGGACATGCAGAACCGCGTGAAAATGTTGAAGATACTAAAAGGACGAACTTTTAGCGATAAAAACAGAATGAGCATAAGCAAGAGAGCAAGCCAAGAACACTTGGTTAGTTCACTTAGCTGTTATTATTTTATTTTAATGTATTATTATATGCTGTTATATATATAAAACGATGGTCCCTTGTTTTTACAGCAACATCTAAGAGTTAATACAATACAAACTAATCAGTTGCAATTATAATCAATATTTTAATGCCGTTGGTTTTCTTAGAACGTGGTCTTTACAATAGCCCACGAAAACGTAACATTTCATTTTTGAATTTCCATTGGTGATAGGCTGTAGCAGTAAACGGTTTGTGTAGGATATTAGCTGAATGTTAAATAGATTGTACTCAATAATAATATGTAGTTGAAGTTTACCTGCTACCAGGATATAGTTGGGATATTTTAATTGATGTAACACTTATGAAAAAACATGCAGCTTTGTTATGTATTAGGTAACATTAAATAATTTCGCATAAGAATACTTTGGGAAAGCATATTCTGCCAAATAAATATTTTGACTATTTCATAATGCCAGTTTTAATATGCCATAAATGCTGTTTGCGATAACAATGTGTCACACTTTATTTATGATTGTATACACAGGTATTTATATATACATATATATATTAAATATATATATATATATATATATATATATACATATATATATATATATATATAAATATATATATATATATAATATATACATATATATATATATATATATATATATATATATATACATATATATATATAATATATATATATAATATATTATAAAGGATTTCGTAAAGACCGCCTAATTTTAAAAACTATTTTCAATTTATCTAAGAACATGTACAATCCCCCAATTTACAAATTTTTTATGAATTGTAAAAATAATATAATTTATATTCCAAATATTTCTTAAAACCAATGCTTTGATGTCGTGGGGACTGGTGTGTAATGGAAGAGTTATTATTAATTATTTGCAGTGTATATATTTAGCCGACCTGTTATATCCAAAACCTCATACAATGATAACAATAACAGCATGAATATATAGGCAGATACACAAATTGACATTGGCATTTAACAAATGTACAATGTATGGCTAGGAGATCTGTCAAATATTTGTTTTATTAATGTGTGATTATTTTAAATTAATCACATAAAAGCATATAGTACTGAACAACGCTTACTCAATCAAATATGCAAAACTTTAAACTAAACACTTTCTTCAGGTCCTGGGGATATGCTGCCTTATGCACATAAATATATACAAGAGCCCAAAAAATGTGCTCAAGGCCATTCAAAATATAAACTAGTTTATAATAATTGCATAAATTAAATTTTTTATACCTAACTATCTCCACTACAGGATAATCATTAAATAAAAGCATTTGTTATACAATACACATAAAACTTTAAAAGAGACCGCTCGGTCTATAAAAAGGGGCTCCCCCACACGGTGCTATATGCATAACTGGTCTCCCTTCACGTTTACCAATATATATATATATATATATATATATATATATATATAAAGTTAAATTATATATATGATGTAAATTATATATAATATATATATATATAATTCTACATTTTAGACTAATACAGGTGTTGCTGTACGGAAATACTGAGGCATTGCAATACCTCAGGGAGTTTGACGCCCCTGCCATGCAGAGTTGTAAACCACAGCCTTGTGGTACAGGTTCTTGACAGAACCAAAGGCTAAGGGAGCAAATCCTAACCGGAAAACCATGTCACCATGTCAAGGGCGGTTGATGTATGGAACTCCCAAATCTCTCGACCAGCCACTGCAGGGACAAATAGTTTGCGCCTGTCTTGACATGTTCTTGCCGGTGTGATACCTCTATTTGTTCCCCGAGAGAGTGCCATTAGTAACTTGCAAAAGCCAGCGGCACTTCAACACTTTTTGCTGGCAGCTTCCATGAAATGTACAACTGCACGAAACACCCTACCGGATCGGCCGTCGCCCGGGTTACCAAGGACCAAGCTGCTCGACCTCATCTTCCATCAACAGTGAAAAATCAGCTAGGAAGAAAAAGAAGACAACTACAGACAATTGCACAATGGAACGTCAGGACTCTCCTCGACCGAGAAGCAGCTGACGTATAGCACTAGTAACAGTGGAACTTGCCAAATACGACATCGACATTGATGCCCTATGTGAACCAAGGTTCTCAGAGTCTGGTAGTCTCAATGACTTGGAATACTCTTTCTTCTGGAGTGGCAAACCCGAAGGAGAAATAAGGGAGGCCGGAGTGGGCTTTGCTATCAAAAAGGATATCGTCACAAAGCTGACAGAAATGCCACGGCCAGTAAGTGACAGAAACTTGACGATGAGACTACCTCTGCGCAAGAACAACTTTGCTACAATTATCCGCATGTACGCTCCAACAATGACAAACCCAGATGTAAACAAGGAGGCCTTCTACAACCAGCTGGCAAGTGTGGACAGTGGCATCCCTCCTACAGACAAGCTACTGCTGATAGGAGACTTCAATGCGAGGATAGGAAGAGACAATGACAAGTGGCCCTTGGTCATGGGCAAACATGGGATTGGGAAATGCAACTCCAATGGCGAGCTTCTACTGGCTCTGTGGTCTGAGTTCGAACAGATAGCATCATAGTGACGAACACCATGTTCAAGCAGAAGGATGAACGCAAGACCACTTGGATGCATCCTCGTTCCAGACACTGGCATATGATTGACTTCCATCTTATCCCGACACCTCTTGATGAGATGGACATCAACAGTACCTGAGCCATGCATGGAGCTAACTGCTGGTCCAATCACCAGATGCTGAAGTCAAAAGTGGCTTTAAGCATACAACAAAAGCACAACAGGCAAGGGACAAGTAAGCCCACCAAGCTCAACTCAGCAATGCTAAGTACCACCAGCCATAGGGAGAGTTTTGAGCAGGAGATGGGCAGTGCTCTCGCCCAGTGGGGCTCAGCTCAATACCAGACGAGGAATGGGCAGCTCTGCAGCAGGTCGTATACAATGCAGCCAAGACATATCTTGGCAACCCAGACAGAAAACACCAGGACTGGTTCAACACCACCGACCAGGAACTACACACTCTTATGAGACCAAGCCCACCAGAGAGTGTTGCAAACCAGGAGCACTATAAATGCACCACTGCAGCCTACAGAGATGCCTGCAGACTGCTACAAAAATGCACCCGTGCATTGAAGTCAGACTGGTGGGAAAGGAAGGCAGTGGAGCTGCAGAGAGCTGCTGACAGAAACGACATGAAGGGCGTCTTCAATGGACCAACGGAAGTGTGGGGACCCAAGAAGAAGGGACCTGTTCACTAAAATCAACAGATGGAATGGAGACCTTCTCTGATAGCAAGAGAGTTGTGGCAAGCTGGAGTGAAAACTTCCAGAAGCTACTCAACGTCCCTGGCAACATAGATCATGAAGCTCTGGACAACATCCCGCAGTGCATTACTAAGACAAGCCTCAATTAGATTCTAACCATGGACGAGATGCTAGAGTAACCGCCAGCCTGAAAGATGGCAAAGCACCTGGGGGAGATGGAATTCCTGCTGAAGTATGGAAGCACGGCGGAGACAATCTGTTCAGCAGACTGCACCAACTAATCACCAATGCCTGGGAGGTGGGTTCTGTACCACAAGCATGGACGGATGCCATCATTGTAACCATCTACAAAAGAGTTGAATGAACAGACTGTGGGAACTATAGAGGAATCTCTCTTCTTTCCATAGCCAGCAACATCTTCGCCAGGATCCTCCTCAACAGACTATCTACCCACATAACACCAGAGGTAGTTCCGGAGACACAATGTGGCTTCAGAGGTAACCGGAGCACCGTGGATTTGATATTTTCTCTCCAACAGCTACAAGAAAAGTGCATTGAGCAGGACCGACCACTGTACATGGTATTTGTAGACTTCAGTAAGGCGTTCGATACAGTTGGGAGGACCAGACTATGGCAGCTACTGAGGAAGTATGGATGCCCAGAGAAGTTCACAACTATGATCGAGGCTCTATATACCGGAATGATGGCAAATGTTAGTGTTAGAGAGGATGTCTCAGAATCGTTCAGTATTACAAATGGGGTCAAGCAAGGTTGTGTACTGACCCCCACGCTTTTCTCCATCTTCCTATCAGCAATGCTCGACGAGGCTTTCCGAGAGATGGGCGATGGCGTCTACATACAGTCCCAAGACCTATTCAACATTACTGATGAGATACTAATGACAGAGCTGCTATTCGCAGATGACAGTGCACTGGTTGCCCACTCTGCTGAAGAGATGCAGAAAATAGTGGATGCTTTCTCCAATGTGTCAAAGAAGTTTGGCCTTTAAGATTAACATCAAGAAGGCCAAGGTGCTGTACCAACCCCAATTCTACAAAAACCAAAGAGGAGGATATCATGGTTGATGGAAACAAGCTGAACTCTGTTCTGAAATTCACCTACCTTGGAAGCACTATATCAAGTAATGGATGCATTGCTGATGAAATACAGAGGAGGGTGGCCAAGGCTAGTGCATCTTTCGTCTGACTACGCCAGAGGCTCTGGAACAACCACCATGTGGGCATGCAGGCAAGACATACCGTGCAATAGTGCTGTCCACCCTCCTATACGCGGCCATGGCCTGGACAGTGTACAGACGACAGGTAAAAAAGCTGCATGCTTTCATGATGCAACATCTGCATTCGATCTTAAGGATAACCTGGATGGACAAAGTGACAAACAAGGACATATAGGATAACACTGCCATCTATGGCAGATCTTCTGATCAGAAAAAATCTCCGGAGGACTGGACACCTCATGAGGATGTCACCAGACAGGCTACCAAAGCAGATTCTCTACTCTCAACTGTCTTCTGGTCACAGCCTTCGTCTCCGGTTCAAGGATACCATCAAGAGAAACCTGAAGATGAGAGACATAAACACCGACTCATGGACATCACTCTCACAGCAGAGAGATAAATGGAGAGCAATATTCAAGTCTTTGTCGCATCGCGACCTACAACATGTTGACGATGACATGCATGTTTAGACTGGATGTGCATATCTATCAGAATATTTTTTTTAATGGCATAGTTAAACGTTTATTCTTTATAAACGCCTGACATTGGTATATATTCAATGTTTACTTAACATGTCCATAAATGTATATCACAATGTGTTATGGCGTGGCAATGTTATGTGAAATGGTATCCTTTGTAAAAATATGTTTAATCTGACAGTTTTGTCTACAAAACAGTTTGGTTTTTGTTATGTTAGTCAAAACATTTCTTTTAATGTGTAACGAATGTTCATAATTTGTTAATGATTATTAGTGGACAGTGTATGTTTTGAGGTGCCTTAAAATCTAAAAAATATAGATTTTCTGTAATGCATATGTTTGGAC
>JAODUO010000370.1:115000-172500 GCA_025642075.2 Ridgeia piscesae
GCATATTTTCTGACTTTTTGCCTCACTACTGTTACCCAAGCAATTCAGCCTTTTATTCATCCGGGGCATCAAAACTTGCATTTGTTTCTGCCATCTTGTGGACCCCTTGGCAGTTCTCTGTGACCCCCCAACTGAGAGGATAAGTACATCTGAACGAATGTGTACATTTGTTGCAGTGACCAGGACAAGTTAAAGAGAATGTCAACAGCGGTGAAATTGAATGAAGCGATAAAGAATCGCTCAAGTAAAGCTGACCTTGTCATTGTTAACTTCCCTACACCGCCTGAGAAGTACGACCTACAGCACTGTTGTATCCTTTCTGTGGTTTCGCATACAAACCACACGTCATTGGCTATATCCAGTGTGCAAAAACACATTAAAAAACAACCTGACTCCACAGGCAGTAAGTTAACTATCCAACCTTTGATTTAATTGTGAGCTATTTCGTACCAATCTTGGAACTTTTTGTTTCTTTTCCATCTTTCTTTTTATGTTTTATTCTCGTTATGCTCTGCAAGCAGAAGAAAAATATTCCATTACTGGACAGGAAATTGTTAGTGTATAGTAACTGCGAATAACTTGTTAATAGTAGATGTGACTATTAACTATAAGGGCTATAGTTTATTATTAACACTAATTTAAAGAGATAGAAACACTATCTTCTTATGGCCTTAGATTAATCCCTGAAAGTTTATTGTCGAGATGGAAACCGTTTAGGAAGAAAACTATTAAATGCCTAGTTTGCCTACATACATATGCACACACATAGGCTAGTTAGAGTTGTCCATCTGTGAAGAAGCCTTGACCCTTGACCCCCCCTCCCAGACATGGAGTATTTGGATGTGTTATCGTCGGGCCTGCCAAGGGTGTTGATGGTTCGAGGTAGTGGGATGGAAGTCGTCACAATCTACTCATAGCTTCCGTCAGTGGCCAAGTGTGAACACGAATGCTTGCATGGTGGCATGCGCACATCAGCAAGCAGTCAACCTGATTTGTCGCTTCAGCAGAGCTCTTGGTGCTACCAACATTCGGTGGTGAAACACACTGTTTGCTCAATGTCGCAAAATTTGGCAAAAACATTTTAGGCAACTTTAAGAAACTGTCTTGGTGTATATAAAGACTGCCGCATGACAGGTATAAATGTAAGTGTGCGGTTTGAGTGCATGTAAACTTTAGTCACGCCTGAATGACAGAAATTGAGAGCGATTCCTTCGATGTGTGACCTGCTTCATGACAATGCTTCTTGAGAACTTGGGGTAAAGTTTGCACACTCAAAATACTGGACGATTTCGTATTATTAACTAGTGTAATATGAAAACTGAGAACGAGAGTCCGATTCTGCGAAATTTGCCAGTTGCTCCTTTATGAAGCAAGGACTAGTTTGTGTATAGGTTTCTATATTGTTTTCGATCACAACATGGTGAAGTCTGTAAATATTCTATAATGAAGTATCATGGAAAGTATTGATTTCTGTAATAAACATAGAACAAACCTGCCTTTTTGCCCCACCTTCAAATAATGACGCAGTCTAGGCATTCATAATTTATTACAAATAAATAATACATACAGTTATATAAAGGATGATCAAATAAATGTGTAAAAAACTTATCTGCCTGATTCATTATCCATATCAGCATCAGCGTATTTCTATACAGGTGCAGCATACAATGTGTGTACATACAACATACACTCCTCCCCCCCCACACACACACACACCACATACATAAACATACTTTTGTGAAGTACAGGGCATACATATATATATATATATATATATATATTATATATACACATATGTGATCTTCTACTGTAAAGGTGTTAAGTGGTAAACCATAAAATACAGATTTACCTTTTGGAGTCCATAGATCAAGAACTTAAAACTATATCTTGTTTGTTGTAATATCTTCCATAAGTTCTGTTGTTTGGGATTTACTGCTACAAATGAAGCGAACTAAAACTATTTTTTATTAGTTTTAGAGGTTTATCCAAGAAATAAACTGGACTTTGAAATATAAACTGATAAGGTATGCACTCTGCTAAAATCACAACCTTAATGGGACATGTGCAAGGTAGCTATTTCTGACTCATGCAGAATCCACCTATGCAACTTAATACCCAGTTCAGTGGTAAGTCACAAAAATTACACATTACTGGTTGTATGTCTAAACAGACACCTGATGTAAGCTAAAGTGGCCCATATTTAGTCACATTAATTCTTGCATAACCCAAACGGAAGGCACTTGATAATCTTTTCACTGGTTCATGTTCTGTTCAAAATGCATGCACACACGCACACGCACGCGCGCACGCACGCCGCACACCAAACTAGCCCGAGAGCATGAGATTCACAAAACACGCATTAAACAGGAATTGAATACCCTAATTGCTAATACACCACAGACCTCACATTCACCTACAACTTAAAGTAGTTTCTACCACCATATGAAATAATATCGGCAAACCACTTGGTTCTTGTTTACGAGCATGCATATATACATATTATGTGTACTTCCTACAAGGTTTACTTACAGTGAACACCTAGCCTGAAGCTCTTAACTCAGTCATAACATTAAAAGCACTATTATTATTATCATTAATGGTCTTCGCCCATATTTGTGACTTGCTCTTAATTTATCCATAGTCTAGAAAGCATTATTATTAATTTTAATTATTAGTAGTCTATACTCACTTGTTTACATGAAGCTCTTATTTTATCCACAACATTGAAGGCAGTTTTATTAATATCTTATTATTAATAAACTACTGCTAACTTACTAACTTGGACCTCTGTTAAAATCTGCCAATGCCCTCAAAGTGTGACACGTCTTAACAATCTTTTATTGATCCCAGACAGTAGACACGCGTGACTAGATGATATGAAACCTCACCGACAGTTTCACCCTTCCCTAAACAAGGGTCATGGTGAGCTCTCTAATACGTGCTCTCATCTTAAAGACAAAACACAATCAAATTGCATCTGGGCGTTCTCTGTGCTCCCAGACCAAACCATCTGTTGTTGCAGTTGGTTGTAATGTAAGTACCATGATTATACTAAACAATATCTTAACTGAATCAAATTTTCTTCTTTTCACGATTTAAATTTAGCACTTCAATGGAAAATAACACTATGAACTAAATCAGGATGAGATTCCAAGTGTACCTGGTAGTCGAGATGGTCTACGAGGGAGTAAGATGTTACAGTTCGACAGACTGGACACTGTGCTCCATAAGAACTTAGTTTTACCTTTTTACTGTTACAATATCCATCCAGCAAAGGGTAAGACAGCTGCATCAAAAATCTGGAATCATCTCCCTGCAACTAGAGAATCATCTGAAACTGGCCACTGTTTGCCCCAAAATAAAGACTTATTGGTACTTGTATAGAATCATAGCCCATCTCAACTTTATCATTATAACCGTAGCTCTGCCTTCATTTGATACATCACTGTGTTAATTAAATCATTCAACATCATCCCCAGCATATTTATGCTATAAAATATTGCATTTAAAAAATATCTTGATTCCCAAACAGTGCTCTGATTTGTGCCCATTACTAGTGCAGCAGCCACGTGTTACAGCACCGTGTGTTACAGTGCCGTGTATTACAGAGCTGTGTGTTACAGAGCTGTGTGTTACAGTGCCGTGTGTTACAGTGCCATGTGTTACAGTGCCGTGCACTTGGAATGAACGATGTACAGAGTTTGTTTATGCTGACTACACTGTCTTTGCGACCTCAGAATTGTGGAAAGACACAATATTTCTAAAACATAAATATGTTTGGAATGGTGTTGAGAACGATTCAACTAACACAAAGGAGTACCATAATGTACACAAAGCTACAGTTATAATTGCAAAATTGAGGTGGTCTGGATTCTACACAATGCCGACATATTTCCCACCTTAAACCTTTGACAGTCCCTGGCTCCAATGATGACTGGTCCATCTTTGTTCACAATTACACTGGGCTATAGAAGTGTAAAGTTGTTGTTACTTTTATTACTAACCACACCATCTGATGAACAGAGAGAAACCTGAAATCCAACAATTACGTTTTTGAAGGACACAAATTGTGAAGAGATGAAAATTCAAATCAATTTTTGCAACATGATGAACATGTCACTAGAGTCACACTGAGTTCCTTTCAGTCGACGGACAAGTACTTGAGAGCTCGGATGCCGTATTTACGTGACAAATCCTTCTGAAAGTCTTCTTTCAAACCCTTTAAACATCTGAAATAAAAGAAAACAAGAAACCCTGTGAACTTGGTAACAGAACGAGTTAGACCCCAAACAAATGTTTGGGCCGTAATTTGTGAAATGTTGTGGACTCCTTTTCTCGATATATGGATTTTAACCCAGCTAAACATGCAACATGTTTGAAATTCCGTACCAAGGACAATGCATGATTTTTGTAGAATAGTTCATTGATTACAGGATTAATATTTTGATATATTCACAAATAAACTTAGCAAAAACAATGTTTCAAAAGTACTTGTGTGATATCCACTTGAGTACTTTTGTAAGTATTTGTGTGAGTACTTCAGATGACATAAATAGCATCAGGGCATCACCCATAGACCAACCACCCACCCCATAGGCGGGTATCGGGAAGATGTATTGTTTGATATATATAAAGTACATAATAATCATGCAACGTCCTTCCAAGATATTTGTAAATACTCATATTTTAACAAGTACAGGTACTTTACTAGTAACAAGTACTTCATGAACAAATCTGTTCTCGAGTAACAACGAGTAAGAGTAAAATGTACTTTGGTCCCAAGCTTGATATGTATAATGATCAATGAGTGACCAGTGAGTGACCCCACTACAGAATGACTGCTGTGTTGTCATTTAGCAGTTGAAATGTTACAGATTCAGAAATATCAAATTATTTCATACAGAAAAATTATGATTCGACAGCGAAATAAATAAAATAACACCCATTTCCACCATCATCCCATGCTGTCTGGTGAATCTCTTCAGTCAACACCAGGAATACATGTTCTAGGGCAAACTGGGAGTGTTAGTGGTGAAAAATAAGAACCCTGTGTGTCACTCCACTGTCCCTGGGTACTCACTGTCTATAGAGTGGGTTGGAGCGGAACTTGGCGATGTCGAGGCTGGGAGCGTGGGGGGTGTGGATGATAAACCCATTTGGCAGGACAATGAACTCGTACCTGGCAACAGACACAAACACCATCTACAGAGTTGTTTCTTTATTAATTTAATTTAATTAAGCATTATTGCAATGAAAGCTGGTTATTTGGTGCCACATATATCAAGAAAATATATATATTTTAATACAATTATATGGAATATTTCATTTGGTTTATTTTGCTACATACAATTTCATCTTGTTTAATTTAAGTCCATCAGCATATTTGTTTTGATTCTACACGCTCAGTTGAACCCCGCTTTATTGTCACTTCTGTATTACAACCACCTCACAATTAACATCAACGTTCGGTAATCCTAAATTACTTTCACATATAATAGTTGAAACCAGTCTCTCTAATAAGGTCACCTCTCCATTCAAGTCCACAGTGGAATTAAACAAGATATAGTTTGCTTGATGATTTTACCTTACTTAATTCAAAACTTTTGCAATCTAGTTCATATGTCTCAATATACACTACACAGGTTTGCTTTTAAGCAAACTAAATTTGAAATGAGTAAGAAATGGAATAACAAGAAATATGATACTGTATGGAAGAGCTAATAACAAATACAATGTAGCGTGGGAAACTCACCCTTGAGCGTCCAGCTCCATGATGTGCGACACTTTATTCCAGCCAAACCCAACAAACCTCTCGTCATAGCCCAGCACGTCCTTGCGTACAACCACGTAGGGTTCAAAGTCCTGCTCCCAGTTCACCTGCAGGGAAGGGAAACTTGGGATAAACAGAAACACCTTTGAGGGGAAACATTAAGTAGATATCCATTCCAGTAATTGTCAATTCACATGTTAAGTGTGACATGTACACGAGTCCTTTCCCAGATAGTAACCAAGTTATGTCCAACAACACGGAAAGCCCTCTGCAGATTGTATTTAAGTTTGTCGACATTTGGGAGAGATTTATTTGAAATAAAATTTATTTATTTATCTCACACTTTATCGCAAATAACCTAACCTAACACGAGTTTGTAAGGTTTTTTGAAGTTTGCTGCTTCAGTGACAATAATTTATTGTCTGTTAACACAGATCTGAGGATTGCACAAACCTTGTAAGGCGTGGTTGTCGTCCGCCATTTTGCAAAGTTTGTCGGAGCATGACCTTTGATCCACACGTGATATCTGAGGTTACAAATTTAGTACATCAGTTCAACAGTGTAGTCTTGTTAAATTCTGTCTTTAAAGGTTGTGTTGCTAACTGTTTTGCTAAAATATGTCTTGTTAACCGATATCGTATTGGTGTATGTGATACCAAACCGTGGCTTGTTAAATGGTGTCTTGGTAAACAGTGCCACGAGTGTATTGTTATGTTATATAGTCTTGCTAAATGTTACTTTATTCAACTGTGCCTTTTTAAATGGCACATCTTGTTACAGGATTTTTGTTAACGATGTCTTGTTAAAACAAAGCCTTGTCAAATAATGTCTTATCATACAATGTCTTGTTAAAGGGTGTCACAGTCAAAGGTATTTAGTTGAGCTCCACTCACCTGAAGGTAAAGACGGTGCCTAGATCCAGCATAGAGATGAGCTCAGCCTTTGAGCTGGGGACTGTGAAGCGATAACGTTGTGTCTCAAATGCCGGCACTATTAGGGCCTGCAGACAGACGGAGAACAAGAACTGGGGATCTGGCCACATACTTTGCATATAAGCTGAATTTCTTTCTTTAAATATAAGTTTTGCTCCTTAACTATGATAAAAACAAAAACTATCAATAAGAAAATTCATCCGAGAACTGAGTAACTCATAAAAACGTTCCTTATTAACAACTTAGTGAAACTGATGTTTAAACCAAATACATCTATCATAAGCAGTCAAATTACTTAATGACATTATTATTTAGAATTTAGTTTTAAACAGACCTTGTTTATTCACAGGCAAGTAAGTCTTCAAAATATGAGCTGTGAATACAGCGCAAATGGTTATTTACTGGATCCATTTTGCAATAACGTTCCCAGAACCAGGTGGAGAGCATCCTTTTGTGTCAACTGCATAATTAGTGTCAAAATCGAACCAATATTGTTCACATGCAAAGCCATTCACAATCTGTGGCGTGGACACAGACAATCAGAGAGAATGGAGCTCTCCATTACAACACAAAGCACAACCAACAGCTTATCTCCTCTGCAGAAGAGCTACATGGAAAAGTACATCATAAATACAATGAATTCATAGTTTAACTCACAGGTAATCATTTATGACCGAATCAGAAAACATACCTTTTTCTCTATGTCTGTCATTGCGACGACCCGACGCAGGTAATCATAGAGGCCAGGCATGGGTAGGAAGTCTATGTCTGACAGGAACACGTAGGGTGTGTTCACCTGCCCTAGGGCGATGTTCCGTAGGTAGTTGACAGGGTAGAATTGCTGGGAACGAGAGGTAACAAAACTGGGTGAGTTGCATTGTGCTTAGTCAAATCATTTCTTACATAGCACAATATCCTCCCTAGTACTGCTCAAAGTGTTTACTTTTTACTCACCCGAACATCATCTGGAAAGTATTCAGCCATGCTGTACTTAACGAATGCCTGAAGAATATTTACACACAAATATCCACTTCTGTCT
Organism: Ridgeia piscesae; assembly: GCA_025642075.2. Classification (NCBI taxonomy): domain Eukaryota; kingdom Metazoa; phylum Annelida; class Polychaeta; order Sabellida; family Siboglinidae; genus Ridgeia; species Ridgeia piscesae. The sequence continues at coordinate 122,742 of JAODUO010000370.1, forward strand.
ATAGCAAGTTACTCAAACAAATGAGTGAACTGGAGCAATGTAGACTGAACAAATTTCAATACGTGACAACACACGATTTTAACCCGGGTTCTCTCGACAGAAAGTTCACTGCTCCAGGCGTTGTGCTCCATGAAGGAGAACCACGCAGATGACGGAGTGGACTGGGTAATGGCAAGGGTTCAAGGGGAAGAAGAATAAAACATATTTGATCCCTCACCCCATCCTTGTAGACGACATGGTAGCCGACGTTGTGTCGAGCCATCAGCACCGGGGAGTCGAGGGCATACTGCAGAAACTGGTGCGCTTCAGCATCCGACATGTAGAGGGCGACACTGACTGGGCCGCTCCAATGTTCACATAACATCTCCAGCATCTGCAGACAACAACGGTTTCATTGACGGTATATTTCACAAAAACACTAATCACAGAGAATATGTGTTACGGAACAACAACCTATGAGAATGCATGTCACAAGTTACAACACAACAACCAATGAGAATGTCTGTTGCATACCAGTATTTAACTCATGAGAATACTTGTCACTACACTACAGCCAATGAGAACGTGTGTTGCAAAGCTATAAATAACCAATGAGCATATGTGTCATAACACTGCAGCCAATGAGTGTGTATTGCAAATTGATAACCACAGAGATTATATATCACGTAACCAACAAGAATACTTAGAAAATTATTAAACAACTGATTATGCCTTAAAAAACATACTGTGTATATGTATGCTTATGTACTCTGTGTGTGTGTGTGTGTGTGTGTGTTTGTGTGTGTGTGTGTGTGTGTGTGTGTGTGTGTGTGTGTGTGTGTGTGTGTGTGTGTGTGTGTGTGTGTGTGTGTGTGTGTGTGTGTGTGTGTGTGTGTGCGTGCGTGTGTTTGTGTGTGTGTGTGTGTGTGTGCGCGCGCGGTGCGGTGCGGTATGCATGCGTAGAGAGAGTTGAATGTAATATTTTGAAATATAGTTAGATTATTCACTCACAACTCTACAACCAATAAGAATGCATGTTTCAAAACAGCAACCAATGAGAATGTGTGTTACACACCTGCAGGCGGTCCATGCTGAGTTGTGCGACTAGAGTGACGTCATCCTCAGTGGGTTTGTAGCTGTAGTCGAGGTAGTACAGGTGTGTGCGGTGAACTAACGACGGCTCACGCCGGAACTCATAGCACTCGTCCTCCTCCTCGTCTTCTTCACTCCCCTTTCCAGTCTGCAAATAAATAATTTATTGATCAAATAGTTCGGTCAGCACAATCCAGACTACTCCTTAATTAATGCTCTGTTCATTGCATGTGGACTGTTCAGTGTATAGCTGTATACTGAACATGAACTTGAAGAATTATTGCAAACTTATAGATGTGTTCAATAATCAATGGCAGAGTTCATACGTTTTCAGTATTAAAATTGCAGACATTTTGTTTGTAGCAATGGAAATAGATTCCAGCCTGAAAACAGTTCAATATATATTTTATTTTTCTACTTGTCTACATTCATAGAACAACCAGCATTATACAGATGTGTTTATGAAACTAGCCTCTGATCTTTTTAAGGAATGGAATAATGACACAGACAAACAAATAATGTTTAAGTTGGCAAAAATACCACCATAAGTTTAAACATGTATTCAACAGTTTGAAGCAGGAAAAGTTGAAGAGAAAGAAGACAGTCTGTATATATCCACACTGTGACTCCCTCACACCTCCATGCCCCACTTCCTCTTTCCCATATGATCCCCTCCTCCCACTCCCACAAGCCCTCATGTCTTCCACTCCTCCACTCCCTGCGATGTCCCTAGCAAGAAACAATTCTTTTGCCAATGTTGAATTACTCAAAAATGTGCAAAAAGCTTGCATGGAAACCATTCCTCTCAACCATAGCCATTACTGGCCAATTCGGTATGTTTATCAAAGACAGACCAGTGTCATTTGAGGTATCTATTTAATTAACACCATTTGATTTGAGTCACTACAAGTTGTGTCATTGTTAATCACTAATGTGGGCCCTTAGACTTACAAACATTAATCCAGTGACCAGATGGCCCCCTCTGTATTCCACCAGTCTTATATAAAGTCTCTGGCCAGGTCCCTGCTCCCACGTCCCTTCCTACCTGTGGCTGTGTAGTGACGTTGCCCACTGTCTCACACCCAAACAGTTCTCGGCGCAGCAGATTGCCGTCGTACTCGAGGAAGGTCAAGTAGAGGTTGCGGAAGTACTCAATGTGCTTGTTCTTCACCTTCAGCTTGCGTGGAGAGTTCCAGTGAATCACCTGTATCAACGGGAAGGATTTACTTACATAACTCCTCACTTTTATGCATATCTGACAAGCAGAGACCTATTTATTAATGAAAACTTTGTCATTGCACCATGCAGTGTTAAACAAGTCAGTGGCAGTGTGTCGAGTCACATGACCTATGTTGTGGAACAATTATTCACAAAAGTCCAACTGAACAAGGCAGTATCTGAGCAAGAATGTCCAGTAATCTCAACTACTTCCAATTTGTTTGCTGTTGCACCAAGTTAACCACAGAAAGATACCAAGTTCACACAGACTGTGATGTGACAATTTTCTAAGAGTCTCCATGTGTTGACAAGTCCTGCTCTAAGGGTCTCACAGATGTCCTAACATCAACAAGTAACTATGTCTTACGGAGGAGACCACCTTCATACTGACCCCAGCCTCCGCACCTACACACATCCTCACCATCACCTAGCCATACACAACCCCATACTCCCCACAATGACTCATCCTCGACCCCATCTGCCTTTAATTTGACCCATATCTCACCTCACCTTGACCCCATCACACCGACCTTATCTCCTACCTTGACCCGATCTTCTCTCACCTTGACCCCATCTCCCTCTCACCTTGACCTCATCTCCACTACCTTGACCCCCATCTCCCTCTCACCTTGATCATCACCCCCAGTTTGACCTCATCTCCCATCACCTTAACCACACCTCAACACCCTTCATCTTCGCCTATCCACCCTGACCCCACGCCTTCACCTTGACCCCTCCACAGTCACCTTGACCTATCCCCATGACCCCAGCCTCACCTTGAGGTCGGCCATGTGTCTGTAGCACTGCTCACTGCGTGTGTTGTCACTCAGCTGGACATTCCACTGACAGGGGAGACGATGCAGCAGGTACGGATGCTGCTTGAGCACAGCATTGAAGATGTCCTGGATGAGACAACAGACCCGAGTCACCCGACACATGCAGAGACACAGTCAATGCCTATAAAATGACTATAAATTCAACGCAAACTATAATCGCCTTTTTAAGAAATTCAACACATATTTTATTTGTAATCGCACTCTGACTCAAAACTTTCAGTGGTTCCATGACACGTATGTGCTGAATTGGTTGCAGGGAAAGTTTGAATTATGAGCACATTTGACCATCAAAAAATAAACATCCACAACAAATATTAGCATATACATTGTTCCTTGATTACATTACATTATTTATGAAAACAACTTGATAGTTGGATTCTGACAGAAAATGTTATCGTATGTTCCTCATACGTTACACAATCTTAGTCACTGCATTCAAATAACTTGTTTGAACAAGCACATGTTATGCAGCATCACATCATTGTATGAAAGTTAAAACTGGCAGACAAATGTGAATACATTTCATATGTATATACGGGTGTATACACAATTTTTACAAATAAAGTTCAGTTTAAGTTAAGGTTGGGATGAGAATAAATAATGTTGTCTTAATAACAATCTGAAAAACACACCTGATACAGATATGAGAGCCACACACAAACGTACACCTGCCAAATAGTCACCACCTGGTCAGCTAGCACCGTTGTGAGCATACTCATTAGTTCTCTCTCGGCGATCAGACGCCAGATCTGAACCCAGTTGAGTCTTCTCAGCTTGTCAAGGTCAAGTAGAATGACCCCTGTGTTGAACCCACGACCCTGGAAGAATCGTTGATGAAATACAACACCAATGTTTTATGATGGAACATGCACATACATTAAGTTACAAGAGGTGTATAAGTATATAATTAAGTAAACAATATATTCTGGTAGATCTTATTTAGATATACATTTTTCAATAAACATATTAACGTAGCATGTAAATGTATGTAACATGATGAGTAAGAAATAAATAGTGTTGCAGATGGAATTGCACTGAGAGAAACTATGACATTTAATAAACAACTATTCTTACTATAGTCATATATTATTTCAAGGCCCACCACACAAGAAAGTGCTGTGCTCACTTTGGATATATTAAAAGGGAAAGCAATGGCTATATTGCCATAAAAAGCTTCTTTGTAAACTGTCTGGTTTGTTTACCAATTGAACATTCTGCATGGCGGAAGCTTTCACATTGCTAACACTGCTACGATCTTAATAAACAACATAATAAAATTTGACAGCCTTCAACTCATGGACTATAGTCATAAGAACATAACACATTAAAATGTCAAATAAAAAATTAAAACCAACACCTTCCTTATAAAGAAGTAAAAGAAGCCAGTTTTCCTACCAGTGCGGGCCACGGGTTGTGGTGCTTCCAGATCTTTCCCAGGTACCAGTCACTCTGATTCTCCACCAGTCCTATAGCCTGGGCACACAACACACCAGCTTCTGTTAGCGGGAACTCACTGATGTACACAGGCCACACATTTGGTAGACAAGTCTCCATCACGCGTGACTGTGACAATGTTCACAGCACCGGCGATTTAAAACATGTATTCTTTTTAAAATTTCAACTTCAAATATACCTATTTATTAAGTCCATATGAAAACATGGAAGGAACCGTAAGCTATGTTACTGAGACTGACCAAGGCTAACCTCTAGTGGACAGGGATGGTGTCCAATGTCCAATGATCTTGTTCATGTGTAACCTGTCTGCATTAGATAATTCATTTATATTTTTAAACATGTTCACACTGCTGAAATTAACACAGTTAGTGGACCTATTCTCATTAATAGTGTTAGTTGTCATAACAATGTGTAAATAGTTGGTATTCGTAATAACTGAAGTAAAATTGTAAACAATTATACAACATGGATAGGTTCACTGGATAATCCACCGGTTCCTAACAATGTCTGAGAAAAGTTTATTTATAATAAATATATGGGCATTTAATTTACATCTAGTTTTCAAAACATATGAGGTATGTCTACAAATCATTAATGCCTCACTGATTTATGGAAAGAAATATTTATTACTTTTAAAATTGACCTTCGGTCTAGGATTCGTGTAATCACCCAGAAGACTTCTGTTGAAGAATTCTGGTATCACAACATGAGGATCTTACCTGTTTTCCTCTGAACTTATTAAATATTCCCCACAACTCCGCAATGTCTGATGCAAATGTGATATCAGTGTCCAGTACCAGCACCTATCAGAACCAAAAATTTAAATATATTTTGTAAACTAAATCCTAGCAACACATTTCTTTTTGTGTTCAGAATATTTATTGATCAAAATATATATGTTTGAGTTAACAATTGGCATGTTTTATGAGGAGAAATAATTTGTAATTTCATGCAGAAATTTACAAACAGTATACAGAAAAGAAAACTGATTAAGTAATACACATCAAATAAGAAAAAACATTAACAAATTCAATAATTCAGAACAGAATCTAAAAATATGACAATTCTACAAATGCATAGCATAATGAGAGAATGGAATTTGTTATGCTGTGCTAAGAATGACAGACTGTGGTAAAATTATGACAATGCGCTGACATCTGAAATAATTTATTATCATCATTAATATTTTAAAATCACAATCATTTAAAACATGTTTTTTCAAAGGTTGACACATGCAATCTGTTTTTTTTTATTAGATGCTATAAAATATCTAGAACTAATATTACAAACACAGAAATGGACACAGACCTTCTGTAGGCTGGTAGGCAGACAGTTTGGTAGTGTGAGTTTCATGAGCCCATAGACACCGGAGTAGTGTTTGTTTGGTATCCATACGACTTCTGGCTGTAAAAGTCAACACAATCCTCAGTCTCGGACAACTTCACAGCAAGTGTGTTTCTTGTCTAACTCTAGATATTTTAAGAGCGCTTGAAAAAACCCTCCATAATCAGTACTTACTTGCAGCAGTAAGACTACATTAGAAACATCCTATTTAATAAATATTTTTAATAACTACGATGACATGATGTTTTTTTAAATTTTAGTTTGTAATAACTTTTAAATTTACCTAATTATTTTATTTATTCACTTGTATATAAAGCACATTTTTGATGAAGTAAATTTATAAATATTATTACTTTATTTAATAAAATATAAAATACACTGTTGTTACTAAACATACCTTCAGATCACTTGCGGGGTAGAAACTCACGTTGACTGGAATGCAGAAAATAAAACATCACGCAAGGTTTTAGTCAACTAACATACGTAAAATAGGTAAGTTCTTGTATAGCGCAGTATCTAATCTTCAGGATTGGTCAAAGTGCTTTACACTTTACTCCCTGGCAGACCTGTTCAATCAAACACAATCTCAACTTCTCTGGGAAGCATTCAGCCACACTGCAATTAATGTGCGAATATTATTTATACACAAACATCCATCAATGTCTACATTGATGGATGTAAACATTGATGTATGAGTTCACTCACTCATACAGCTGAGTGAACTGGAGCAATGTAGAATGAAAAAATTGCCCAAAGTTTGACAAGGCAGCATAAGAACAAGAACAAGAACAAGATGTTTATTTGTTGACCCCAAGATAAGTACATGAATTCAATAATCATCAGATGAAACATAAACAAAACGTCATACATCAATAATTAAAAACAGTGAAATGGGGGTCAGTGACTCCTGTTATGATACATTTAATTAACCTCTCAATATACGTATGTATAGTAATTTTTACTTCAATAGTAATTTTTTCATCAATACGATTTGTTTGCATGGGATTCAAACCTGAGTTCTTGTATTCAAGAGCTTAAGCTCTAGCCACTGTGGTACTGCTATATGTACAGGCATGTTATGTCTGCAGCCATGTCATAGGCATGTTATACTGTGGGCATCTGATAGGCATGTCATACCTGCAGGCATGTTCCACGTCTTGAAGACTGTAGTGAGTATGTGCTCCGCGCTGTCGTCGGAGATGAAATGAAAGTGGAGCGGGTTCTTGCGATAGAACAGAATGCTCTTGATCAACGTCACAACGTCCCGAGTCGAGTTGTAGCCAGCACATACTATCGCCACCTGGATGATCTGAAATTAAACAATGCAAAGATCCACGTCAAACCCTAGATGCATTTTTTTCATCCCATTTTTCCTGCATCTGTAAGAAACAATAAATATCATTGGTTCTTTCAACTTGTGTCTATGCCGGGAAGTAAGAATATTTCACATAGAGTAAATGTGTAACCTGTAGTGAACTCTCTAATACTGGAGGAGGAAACATCTGACAACAAACCATGCTGGTGTATTTGCGACTGCACTGTTTATAGTAAACAAGTTCACGATGGTGAACAAAACTATTGTGATTCAAGCAAACATTTGATTTCATTAGTGTTAGTTTTATTAATAGCAATGCAATTACCGAAAGAGCCTACATAGCAACCAACCTAGCAACTCACCTAGCAACTCACCTAGCAACCAGACTAGCAACTCACCTAGCAACCAGCCTAGCAACTCACCTAGCAACCAGCCTAGCAACTCACCTAGCAACTCACCTAGCAACCAGACTAGCAACTCACCTTGCAACCAGCCTACAACTCACCTAGCAACCAGACTAGCAACTCACCTAGCAACCAGCCTACAACTCACCTTGCAACCAGCCTAGCAACCAGCCTACAACTCACCTAGCAACCAGACTAGCAACTCACCTAGCAACCAGCCTAGCAACTCATCTTGCAACCAGCATAGCAACTCACCTTGCAACCAGCATAGCAACTCACCTAGCAACCAGCCTAGCAACTCACCTAGCAACCAGACTAGCAACTCACCTAGCAACCAGCCTAGCAACTCACCTCACACTTTGGTATGACCTGTCCACTGCAGTCGAGACGAGGGTCGGTGTCATTGGGCTCTGAGGAAAGGAGACTGGAATGGAGACCAACCAACTGGTTCTGGGAGAGACTGCAAGAAACAATATCACCAGTCTCTTTATTACAACCACATGGTCATAACATTTGTTACTACGAACACACGGTCATAGCACACTGCAATAACATCACGTCTCTCTATTAAAACCACATGGTCATAACATATTGCAACATCGCCAGTCTCTATAATATGACCACATGGTCATAATATATTGCTATAACATCACCAGTCTCTCTATTACAAACACTTGGTCATAGCATTGCAACATGACCAGTCTCGCTAAAATGACCACACGGTCATAATTCATTGCAACAACATCACCAGTCTCGCTAGTATGACCACCTAGTCACAAAACATCACAACATAATCACCAGGTCAAGTAACATATTTGGTCCAAACATATCACAATACCACAAAGTCTGTCAAATATGACCACATGGTCACAACATGCATCCAGAGTATTAATAATAACTATCTTGGCAGGTCCTTTTTATCTACGCTGTAGGCTTCAACACAACCGTAATCCTACTCGTGGGTCCAGTATCTTAATTGTTAGTGCAACGATGAGCCACCAGGTGTCAGCACCTACCTGAGTTGGTGTCGCAGTAGCTGGTTCTGTTCCTCCATCTCTCGTACTCTTTCGGCTAACTTTGCCTCGCGTTTGTTGAACCCCATCACATTGTTGTTGACGACCAGCGAATCTGGAATCAAGTTAAACCAAATACACATGTAGTCGCTCATTAAACAATCAATGATTGACCACGACATTAGAAAACACTGAATCTTACATGTAAAATAAAAAAATTACATTTAAAGTTGCAAGAGTGATATTTCAGAGAGAGAAACAAGTGATTTATCTAGCTTCATATTATTAAATTATACATGTTAGTTTTAATATCAAATAATGACGACACAGAAGGGAAGCAAAATGTAAAATCAAGGCCGAAATCTAATTTCCCCCATACTTCTTATTCTCTGTTGTCTTAATAACAAATGATGTACTTATTTGCCATTTAAATGGCATCACAGCTAAGTGTGTGTAGTTACCGTCAGAGTGGAGGGTGAGGTAGGTGAGGCAGCCGAGGGGGATGAGGATGAGGGCGAGGAGGGCCAGCACCACCAGTTGGGTCTTCTTCCTCCGCAGTCGACCCATGTCACGTCTGTCACTCCTCCCAATGTCACCTCAGTCAGTGCTTCCAATGTCACCTCTACAACCAGTCATTGCTTATTCACCTCTGTAGTCAGTCATGGTCATATACAATCTTTGTGTGTAGTGCACATCATCAGTTAGTTTGTTAGTTAGTTTGACTGTTAGTTAGTTCAATTGTTAATTTTCTAGAGTTATGGGTGAAGTTTAAAATCATTAGTGAAAATGGAACATTTTTCTCAAAACACACGCATGCACGCACACACATATAATGTTCACATACCATTCACACACACACACCACTCACACACATATGCTTACACACACACACACACACACACACACACACACACACCACTCACACCATCACACACATATGCTACACACACACACACACACACACACACACACACACACACACACACACACACACACACACACACACACACACACACACACACACACACACACACACACACACACACACACACACACACACACACACACACACACACACACACACACACACACACACACACACACACACACACACACACACACACACACACACACACACACACACACACACACACACTAAATATGTCAAATTTATCCATGTACCACTGGTAATTTCCAATAAATCACCAGAGCTTTGGCACACAATGCCACTGCTAAGATAAAGCTACGATACTTTCATATTTTAAACAAACCTCTAAATCACCTAAATCACCAAAACCATGAGTTCACAGGGGCAGTGGATTAGGACACCAGGAACAGGGAACACGTGCAAGTCATAGTCAGGATGAAATAGGTCACAGATTGGAACCATGTACTACGATGAATCCCAATTTTTTTCTCACTTACATGTGTTGGTGTTCTGCATAGCGCCAGCTCAGGGTGAATGTTCTTATCTGGCTGGTACATCGTCAGTGTTCAGTCTACAAGAAGACAAGTTTGTTAACTACCAGATACAGACCCCTCCTTTCAAAATAAATTATCAGTGCAAACAAGGATCAAACTTGTAAGCAAATCAGCTTACTTGGATCAGGCATACACTGCCGGACAAAGTGTGTTTTGCTAGTTTGTCAAGGATGTGCATAAAAATGCTAGTAATTTGACAGACACATGAATAAAATGCTCAACTGGTGACCAATACACCCAGTTTCAAAACAAATACCACTGAAGCTGGCTGAGTTGACTGGACATCTGCACTGCTCTTTGATGTTCAAGTGGGTCCCCTTTCTCCCCCTCACAACACAGCAGACCCCCAGCTACAAATTACTGCACTGGTTCATTACAGTAATGAGGAACAGAAGCTCTGCCATTTAACTACAGTAATTGTCTTACTAACTACTCTTACACATATAATGTATGCATAATTTTATCATTCTTTCCACTCTGCAAATGTTCTCTGTCTACCATCTTTTCAAATCTTTCTAATACAAGCAACAGTAAAAGACAATAAAAATAACGCATGAACAAAGTATACTGCTAAGAGCAACATACTATTTAACAAAACAAGGATCCACAATATATTTAGCAAGGAACTGGCTTTTTCATATCACTCAGCGTACAATGCCACGGGAGTAATTTACTAACCATGAAGAGATAAATCATAATAGTGCTGATATACTGTTCACAAAACAGTGCAATATTACTCCAGCTGTACATGAATAAACAGTGTCAGTAACATGTTGAAGGTCCATTGCTTTATGCCGTCAGTAAACAAGAAATCTGATATACAGTCACACCGTGTTACAACACAGATTCAGTTATAACACACCCAGTCATAGACGCTCAATTTCTGCCACAATTCTGGCACTTCAGCAAACTATACCACTGTAATGACATTCACTTGTTTTGTGTAAGTTCTGTGCATTGTTTGTCCAAAAGAAGTGTGTTTTGAAAGACTTTGTTGAGAGGCAATAATTTATTATATTTAATGTACAAGTACAAGTGCAGTGAGCAGGACACATCACAGTGTTGTCATTGTTTGCTCTGCGCTGTCATCGCAGCATTTATCGTGTTTCATGTTGACATGTTTTGAAAGGCAACTGATACAGGGACACATTATTGCACCCCAATTATGTTTCAGTCATTTTGAGGACCCTAGCCATGGCCTTGTAACAAGGTACAATTGTACCAAACCAGTGGCATTATAAGCAAAGGTTCTATGAAATATATTGGTGCTACTACAATTCAAAAATTCCACAGAAATTAAACCATTTCATGTCAGCTATCTAAAACCAAGTGGTAAAAAGTGTATTTACTATAAATGGATCTTTTGCGTGTTATAATCAACCTATTTTCAAGACTTTAATATCACTATTATCTTTATTTTAGATTCTGTGCCACATTACAAGAAATACAGTAAACATGACAATTACATTTCTAAGATATTTTCTAAATGTACTATGTGTACAGCTGTACCTGATACATAACATTAAAGCAACAACAATACCATCTCCCTAGTTTCCCGTTCACATTTATTTTTACCATTCATCGTGTATCTCATTTGATGTAAATAGTTTTTTTGCAATTTAATTTCTAATGAACATACTGATCATGCGATAAATAAATCTGATGATCCTCATTTGCATTGTGACAGACAGCAGAGAAAACCCAGTTACATACACAAGTATTACATTGAACCAGGGTTGGGTTCAAATACATATTTGCATTTGTATTTGAATACAGAAATTTTGTGTATTTGTATATCGCAAAAAGGCATGTATTTGAAAACGCAATCAAATACATATACAAATTACCAACAAAAGGTAAAGCATTGCCTGACATAAATTCGCTCAGGAGTCAAGACAGATTGTCTTTCACACCTGGTCAAGAGTGGGCAGGCAGCACTGAGAAAATTGGTCTACAGTGAAGCTGGTCAAACATTAGCATCAATGGGAAGCCAGTGAAGCTGTATTAGGCTTTGTTTAAGTTAGCATCCAACAGCTAAGACACTGTCCCAGATAACTGAAAAATAATACCTGGGATATCATGACTACCAGATCAAATGAAATTGTTTAACCCTTTAGACCATAACTCAAAAACATCAAATGCAAAACCTAAATAACTACCCACAGTGTATATAGCAAATATAATAAGTTTTCAATTAACAAGCTATGTAGGACACAATTACCCAGAAAATGACACAACATGATATGTGTTGTTAGTCCGTCCTATTTACAGACAATTACGGGCACCTGGGGATCATGACTGATCAATCAGATGTGGGGATATGGGGTGCAGAGGGTTAATACATTCTTAAATCCAGTGCTATTTAACACTATAAATCTTGGAACTACATGATCTGAGTCACTATGTGGCTCTCAAAGAAATTAGGGAGACTGTCTCCCTCCATAATCTACATATCTGATCAGTGAGTCAGTGACACTCAATTGTACATGTAAATAATTAATATAGTCAGTCCTGCCAATGTTCTTCTTACACAGTTCATAGTTTCTGTAGTATTATATTTAAAAGTGTTCAGTGTCAGTCATTTCAACCCACAGTGAACCACCGCCATGTTATCCAAAGTGGAAGTAGTCAGTTCCCTCTGTAAGCCCCAAGGAGGCAAGGTTCTGTTCAAATGATCCACCGGTCAAATCCTGCTTCACACAAATGATTAGTGGAGGTTTTGCCTTGCTAAAATGTACAATGGGCACTTTAGGTTTTGGCCGCTGCTTGGAATCTTCATACGTATAACAGCCCTTAGTGATTTTCTTCACATCAACATCACAAAATGCTGTTACTTTTTCTTGATTCTCTGAATGTAAAGATCGGTAGAAGTGGCGTCCCTGTTTCCCAGCGCTCCAGATGGTGAACGAAGTCCATCTCGTAAGGACAGAGTCTTGAAGACGCTGAATTCGTAAGTCCCAAATCGTGTCTTCGTGGACGGAGAACGTTTCACAGTGTGGGTGGTATCTGTACATCAGCAACGGCAGATCCACTCGTACAACGTCACCACCACACTTCATGTGCTCATAGAAGAATATCAAATCTTCGGGGGTGCCCTTTCCTGTCTCATCAAATTTTCCCACACGATCGAACACTTCTCGGGAGCAGAACCAAGTTGGCATGATTACCGTGGGACCATGTGACGTGTATATTTGGGTTAACAGCTGCTCCCTGCTGAGGCTGTTCGCCCATTTTGTGAAGCGTTCCATAGAATCGTGAGGTATTCGTGTGAACTGTGACCCAATCAGTGCATCTCGATGTTGCAATGCAGCTGCATGTTGTTTGCCAATCCGTTCGTTGCTCATGACATCATCTGCATCAAGGAAACACAGAAACTTGCCACTGCTTTGACGTATGGCACAATTCCGAGCGAATCCAACACCATGTGGCCCTCTGGCGGTGCTCCCACTAACTACCACAGTGATGCCCTTTTTCTCATATCGTTTACTCCACTCCTCTATCAAAAAACTGCTTGAGTCTGTGCTGTGGTCATTATAAATTGAAACTTCAAAGGCTCCGCTGTAGTCCTGGTTGTAGATCGACTGGAGACATTCGTCCAACCACTGTTCTGCATTGTGCACTGGTAGGATGACAGATACATCGATGGACATCTCTGTGCATGCGAGGTAGTAGCTGAAAGCATGCAGGGACACCATTCAGCGCCTAGTCATCTATAAATCCTGGTCATCATACACTCGAGGTTCCTTTGTTCAGTTTTCATTTAACAGAGATAATTAATTGTGCCAGTCATGTTGCATGAATCCATATAGACGTTATCCAATGTCAATATAATCCTTTTGAAGTTTATGGTACAATTTTCTATCGTCTAGACAGCAGTTGTCTACAAATATAAGTATTGACATTGGATATGTAGACAAGTGCACGTGTGACAACTATAATATGTTTCCCTTAATAAAATTGTCTGGGGTAAGCTTACATAAAAGTCAACGACTTCCTGTTTGCCCCTTCAAACATTGTGTATATATACACAAAATTAATATTCGTATGTATTTTGTATAATGTATTCAGTGTTTTGAATAAAGGAACTATTACTAATACAGTACTTAGTAATAAATTAATTTATCAGTTAGAAGAGTGTCGGTCTTAGTGTTTTTGAACCTACTACATAGCATAATGTGTGTTAATGTACATGGAATTATTAAATGAAGGTCGTTTAAGTATAAATCTGACATGTATCTTATATAACTTACACTGTTACACTTCCATCCAATATGTATAGGCGCCCCAACTCAAGTTTATCCTGTTTTTAGTTTTTTTGACAGTAAACCGGCAGTACCTACTACATAGTGAGTACTTGGTGAGTTGGCCTTGGGCTTGGGCCTTGGCGCAGTAGGCGAATAGCCTGCGTCAAACTCTTTGTCAAAAGCAAACAACGCTATAAAAATGTTTAATGTTCAGGCCATCGAACCGTTACTGATACGGTTTGCCACTGATAAAGGCCCGACTGAGCCGCTGTTTCGGCTCAATCGGACTGCGGTATGTCCGCAGCCCACTGAGATAAGATCACCGACCACACTGACAGCAGACAACTGACCTGTCGCTGAGCGAATCGGAGTCCGACAGTGAGGCGAGTAAGATAACGCATTTTAAGGACTATAATAGCTTACACAAAGTTATAAAACATGCATACGTGACCATTCATCATTAGAACTCTTACTCACTGTGTTCTAAAATATCTTAGGCGCTTTGTGACCTAGTTTGTTGTTATTTTAGCTTCCGTCCATCTCCGTTCCCTCTTCCCGCAGCCATTATCCATACAAAGACTGGTATCGCCACCTGGTGGGACGTCTGCTGCCATCTTGCGGATAGTGATGACCTACTGAGTCTGCAGTTGACGATTTTTGGTGAATCGGCAGGCACGTTTTGGTTAGTATTATGTTAGTGGTTGTAAAGCATCCCTGATCTGACAGTCATATAAATTGGTCAGACCACATATAATCGCAAGTGTTTCATTAACGAATGGAGCCAATTTTGTTGACGACGGGGACACCTGGGTCTACGTGGTGCGGCTGCGTGGCTGGGCTGAATCCAGTGAAAGCGAGTACCTGCGTGACACCGACTGTAACTGTGTCTGTGGTCGGTAGTGTGCTTGAGACCACTCGCTGAATGCATGGGGAACCGTGCGTGGCTCGGCTCGCCACTCCGATTCTGTAGCACCTGCCCATGTCTAGGGCAATCTTTTACTTTCTGACCTAACCGTGAAAGCAACCTCTTACAGCCACCAATTTGTTAAACTCGTCACATATTATACATATACTATAATTATATATATTTTTTAAGAATATATATATATATATATATATACACACACAAACTAAGTTACAGATTAAAGTTTAATTCCTGTAAATAATAAAATTAACTAAACAAACTTCGCTTAAAATTCACCACAATCTGTGGCGGCTACGCCTAGCTCAACGATTACCGTAATTAACACCAATATTTTATTGCAGTGTCACTACATAAATGAGTTTTAAAATTTTGGTTTTATCCTACCCAGTGTGAACTGTGTCACTGTCTTGTCAGTGACAGCTAGCTGTATGGTAACAGTGAGTGTCATGCAACATTCATATTGCACTGTGAGATTGGTGTGAGTGTGTCGGCATTGAGGTTTTGACAATATTCAGTGCACGTGGTACAGCAGAAAAGGAACATATGCAATCCTCATTATTATGTGGCAGGCTCAAACCTGTGACTATTGCCTGCATGAGTGAGGGAAATCTTAGCTCTGCATATCGCTGTCACCACAACCAATATCTCCTGTTTGGCCCTCAAAAATTATGTGATCTAGGTGAATGGACCCATGAAATGTGGAATGGCATAACCAAAGCAGCATTAGTAAAAATTAAGACCAACATAATTATTTAATTAGATACACAGTTACACACACAATCATAATATCAGACTTAAATTTTGCTTTCAGTTAAGTATCATACTATCATTAGAATGTTTTAAAATGAATATTTCATTATTTTTTGCAGCCCTGTGGAAGGGTGGCACCCTATGGCCCCTAGGACTATCCAGGTATTCTGCCACACCTGCAAGTTTCTCCTACTCACCTACAGAAAGGGTGGCAAAGGTCAGCTGATCAAAATACACCTGCACAAGATCCTTACAGACTTCACAAAGGTGAAGGGCATATGTCCAAGCTGCAACGTCCAGTTTGGCCGTGAAACGGTCATCAAAAACAAACCAGCCTTACGGGTCATTGGCGGGAAAGTCTTCTGGAAGGGTTGAAGTAGCAGATGACAGGACATGGCAGGTAAGTTATGACACCAGTATGGCAGTACACCATTACATTTATTAGGAACAATGATAATAGGTGAGAAACAAAATTCAGTGTTATTTTTTTCTTTTTGTGAACAATTAATTTGAATTAAAATATGTTACTCATGTTTTTTGTTATTTGTATTTTTATATTAGTTTCGATTAACATTTGTACAGAAGATTGTAGATGAATGGTGCATGTTATCTTGTGACTGTACAAAGCTTTGGAGAAACAAATCATTTAAAAAATAAATTGGCAAATATCTGTCAAGTACTTGTAGAGAAATGTGAGTATATGGAATTCTGGTAAGCCAAAGGCTAATCTACTAGCAACATTTTCTCTATATTTTAGTCTTGTTAACTGTTATAAAAACTATCCTATAAAAAATAAACAAGGTCATTTATTGAGTCTCTTTTATAGTTTTTCTTTATTCTGTTCTAAAATGCCACACCAATGCATTGTTGTTATGCTTGGAATGATTTTTACCAGATGCACATGAGGAACTGAGACGAGTCTCAGAGCAGTTGGAGCAAGTTGAGGAGCAACTGACAGCCCTCCTGGAGCAACAAGAGCAACTGCTCCGGAAGAAAAAGTTGCTCCAAGATGCCATCAAGAATGCAGCCTTAAGTGTTCCCAGTAACATCAACTGGCAGAAGGAAGGTGAGTACAGTGGAACCCCTTGTTTAAGACCGCCCCCCAAATCAGAGTGGGGCGGTCTTAAAAGAGGGGTGGTCTCTCGTGAGGGGTTCCACTGTACTGTAGACGTCTGTGGCAGACATACAAGATGTTCTTGCATGTTTTTGACACCGAATACTGTAATTGCTTCCTACACACTGAAGGCATTGAACACCTGAACAAATCTACAAAGATAATGATTTTGTATAATGCATGTTTTTGGACACGTTTTCTTGTTAGTTGTCAAAAACATACACACTTCAATGGCAATCTTTTCAAACACCAAAAATAGTTTTGTACTATATATGTTAGGTATATAATTTAATTATTTTGTATGTCTGATTATGTACAGTCATTACAGTAGTTAATACAAAATGTATATGAATCAAACGCTGATTGGATGTAGTGAAATATGCAACCTTTCTGGCATTTGGTTTGAACTGTAACTATTAATAGTTAATGATTACAAGTGTGGGACCATTTTACAACAAATTTACTGCCTACAAAAATAAAACATTTTATGTGAGTGACAAAGTCTGTGTAGCATTGTTCACCTAAACACATTTCTCCTGCTGGATGTGTTTACATTTCTTGGGTAATAGATGGCAGTTAATTTGTGTTTTTAATATTAACAAGAGTATGAAAATAAATTTACTGGCTGCCTGTCTCCAGGTCCAAAGAAACCAGTCATACTAAAAACAATTATGGATATTTATTTACGCATTAAACATGAAATACTTACATCTTCATAATAAACTACCCGTATTCCTAGTTCCTTGCTTGAACAAGAACTGAGTTCATTTTACAACCTTGTCTTTACAATGCAGACTTCGCCTGGTCAAATCGTCTCAAGGAGCTGAGGAAGTCGGTGTTCAAGATTGCAAAGTTTCGCTCACTTCAACTCGAGACAATGAATGCGACGCTGTCGGGGAAACACTGCATCCTCATCATGCCAACAGGTGGCGGCAAGAGTCTCTGCTTCCAGCTGCCTGCGCTTGTCAATAAAGGTAACAGGTTCACAGCTCTACTGAGGACGTGGACAGACACACAATGTGAATGCTGCCAACAAATATTTGCTGCTGCTCTGTTGCGTTTTATTGGAAGTCACAATAAGCAAGTAGTAGACTTAAATGTAGGATTTGTGCTTATTGTAATGATTTGTAAACATTTATTAATTGTGATTGTGTTGAAAACTGTTGATTGCTGTACAACACCACATTTACATTCTTTGGTAAACATGATTGGTTACATACCAGATTGTGATAACTTGCCCATTGTTCCCTATCCATGGGATGTGCATTGCTATGAGTTCCCCTTGTACCCTATATCCCTAATATTCTCAGGGACACTCCCTCCATTTTCTCATGCTAAATGATGTCATTGCTGTCACTCCCCTTACCTGGTGGTATCTCACAGGTGTCACCAAGGTCATGTCATCACTCATCCTGGTTGTGTCTTACCCATGTCACCCTGGTCATAATTGACTGGTTTCACCCTGGTTGTATCTTATAGGAATCACCCTGGTCATATTTTATAGGTCTCACCACAGACAACACAAGTATAAGCATGGTCATATTTTACAGGTGTTACCCTGGTCGTGTTTTACAGGTGTCACCATAGTCGTATTTTACAGGTGTCACCCTGGTCGTATTTTACAGGTGTCACCGTGGTCATATTTGACAGGTATCACCCTGGTCGTATTTTACAGGTGTCACCCTGGTCGTATTTTACAAGTATCACCCGGTCGTATTTTACAGGTGTCACCTGGTCGTATTTTACAGGTGTCACCGTGGTCGTATTTTACAGATATTACCCTGGTCGTATTTTACAGGTGTCACCCTGGTCGTATTTTACAAGTATCACCCGGTCGTATTTTACAGGTGTCACCTGGTCGTATTTTACAGGTGTCACCGTGGTCGTATTTTACAGATATTACCCTGGTCGTATTTTACAGGTGTCACCCTGGTCATATTTTACACGTGTCACCCTGGTCGTATTTTACATGTGTCACCCTGGTCGTATTTTACATGTGTCACCCTGGTCATATTTTACAGGTCTTGCCGTAGACAACACAAGTATAACCATGGTCGTATTTTACAGGTGTCACCCTGGTTGTGTCTCCCCTGGTCTCTCTGATGGAGGACCAGCTCATGGCCCTACATGACCTTCAAGTTGATGCTACTCTACTGAATGCTTCAAGCACAAAGGAAGACGTCAAGCGCGTCCATGATGCCATGGTGGACCAGGGGGCATCACTGAAGCTCTTGTACGTGACACCGGAAAAACTGGCCAAGAGCAAACGCTTCATGGCTCGCCTCGAGAAGATGCATGAGGCTGGCCGCTTCGCACGTCTCGTCATTGACGAGGTCCACTGCTGTTCTCAGTGGGGACATGACTTCAGGCCAGGTGAGGTTTGATGTTGCTCTCAGTGGGGACATGACTTCAGGCCAGGTGAGGTTTGTTGTTGCTCTCAGTGGGGACATGACTTCAGGCCAGGTAGGTTTGTTGTTGCTCTCAGTGGGGACATGACTTCAGGCCAGGTGAGGTTTGTTGTTGCTCTCAGTGGGGACATGACTTCAGGCCAGGTAGGTTTGTTGTTGCTCTCAGTGGGGACATGACTTCAAGTCAGGTGAGGTTTGTTGTTGCTCTCAGTGGGGACATGACTTCAGGCCGGGTGAGGTTTGTTATTGCTCTCAGTGGGGAAATGACTTCAGGCCAGGTGAGGTTTGATGTTGCTCTCAGTGGGGACATGACTTCAGGCCGGGTGAGGTTTGTTGTTGCTCTCAGTGGGGAAATGACTTCAGGCCAGGTGAGGTTTGTTGTTGCTCTCAGTGGGGACATGACTTCAGGCCAGGTGAGGTTTGTTGTTGCTCTCAGTGGGGACATGACTTCAGGCCAGGTAGGTTTGTTGTTGCTCTCAGTGGGGACATGACTTCAAGTCAGGTGAGGTTTGTTGTTGCTCTCAGTGGGGACATGACTTCAGGCCGGGTGAGGTTTGTTATTGCTCTCAGTGGGGAAATGACTTCAGGCCAGGTGAGGTTTGTTGTTGCTCTCAGTAGGGACATGACTTCAGGCCAGGTGAGGTTTGTTGTTGCTCTCAATGGGGACATGACTTCAGACCAGGTGAGATTTGTTGTTGCTCTCAGTGGGGACATGACTTCAGGCCAGGTGAGGTTTGTTGTTGCTCTCAGTGGGGGCATGACTTCAGACCAGGTGAGGTTTGTTGCTGCTCTCAGTGGGGACATGACTTCAGGCCGGGTGAGGTTTGTTATTGCTCTCAGTGGGGAAATGACTTCAGGCCAGGTGAGGTTTGTTGTTGCTCTCAGTAGGGACATGACTTCAGCCAGGTGAGGTTTGTTGTTGCTCTCAGTGGGGACATGACTTCAGGCCAGGTGAGGTTTGTTGTTGCTCTCAGTGGGGACATGACTTCAGGCCAGGTGAGGTTTGTTTTGCTCTCAGTGGGGACATGACTTCAGGCCAGGTGAGGTTTGTTGTTGCTCTCAACTTTAAACAAATCTATACTCACCCATCAAGTATCCACCAGCCAAATATATGAACATGTGCCTGTCAGGTCATACCTTATTTGTAACAACATAGTAACAGAATCTATCAATGAGTCTCCTAAATGTTTGCCACCAGCTACATTAAACCTTTCAACAAACTCATTTGTTCATCCCTTTTATGTCGTCTTCATCAGTCTATAAACCCTCTCTTTATTAACTACTTCAATACCGATATACAGTTTTGAAGTTCTGTGCACAAATACTGGACATCCAAAGTGTACACATAATATTTCTATTGTACCCTATTTTTAATGATTATATGTCAACACTTATTACATTTTTTCATGAACTATTTATTTTGTCTATTACTTTTTTATTTGTTCCTCATAATTGTTTTATTTGTGTCTTCTGTCTACTTTTTATTTGCATTTATGTAAACATATGGTTTGTTTCTGAAATAAACACACACACTCACACCCACACCACTCTCACATGCACATGCACACACTCACACACGCACACGCACACACACACCACACCACACACTCACACGCACACGCACACACACACACACACACACACACACACACACACACACACACACCTCACACACACACACACACACCACACACACACACACACACACACACACTCAACCCACACCTCCCTCATTTCTACACGCCACACCACACACAACTCACCCACACTCAACACACCTCACACTTCCACGACATGCACTTGCACACAACACTCACTCAACCACACACACACACATATGACATTTGACTTCACACACACACATCACACACACACACACACACACACACACACACACACACACACACACACACACAGTCACACACACACACACACTCACACACACACCACTCACACACGCACACAGTCACACACACACACACACACACACACACACACACACACACACACACACACACACACACAATCCCACTCACCCCCTGACCCTGTCTGCAGACTACAAGTTCCTGGGTGTGCTGAGGCGTCAATTCCCCTCCGTTCCTGTCCTTGGGCTGACGGCCACGGCCACCAGCAACGTCATCCAGGACGTCAGGAAGATCCTCCAGCTTCCCGACTGCCTTGTCTTCCGAGCCTCCTTCAACCGAACGAACCTCTATTATGAGGTCAGTTGTGTGACTTTTTGCCTAGCAACATCGTGTGACCTTTTGCTTAGCAACCATGTTTGACAAGTTTACTAAAATGGTCATTGCTGACATTGCAGTTGTGAAGATGTTGGATATTCCTTCACATTTTTCACAAGAATTGTGACTGGAAAATCGTTGTTTTCTTGACATAAAGGGTAAAGTTGTCAGCTGATTGTAACAGCTGTAGTAACATGTTGAACAAGTTTATGAAGGATTTCAATACGGAATGTGATATATCCACGTTTACAGAAAGTATCTTCTGTGCATTGAGCATAAGTGAGTATATGATATTTGAAAATATTAACAACAGAAATCATAGTAAGGACCGAAATTAATAATGGAAACTCATCCGGTAAAAATGTCGCTTTCTCACGTTTACAGAAAGTCTATTCTGCGCATTGAGCATAAGTGAGTATATGATATTTGAAAATATTAACAACAGAAATCATAGTAAGGACCAAAATTAATAATGGAAACTCATCCGGTAAAAATGTTGCCCTCATTGGTGTTTATTTCTTGTGTTTTCCCTTGTCACATTTACATGTAGAGCATTGCACAAGTGTAGCTCATAATTAACCTTGTGACATCCGATTCTTAATCCATAAATTTCTACTAAAACAATATTCTGTTTAGTGTTGTGTGTCTTGTACTGTCTGTTTTATATGTTTCTGTTTTTGGTCATTGTAGGTTCGTCCAAAGGTGGGCAATCTGAAGGCCAGTGTTGACACAATGCAGAAGCTGATCAACAAAGACTTCCCGGGAAAGTCTGGTGAGTTTGATTGTTTTCAAATATGTCGGTATCAAGTACAAACACATGCGCGACACCCATTATCAATGCACAACTGATAATATTGGTGTTTCGGAAGAATTATTTGATCCTTTTTTTACCCGTCCACCCCCCTACCCTGTGATACTTCTACCCATACACGATGGGTGTTGCCCATCCAGATAACAAGTGGATGAATCTCAACATGAAAGCTGTTTCCTGTACAGTGCGTCCAAGAGAAGATGAGATGATGATAATTGAACAGGTCTGCCTGGCTGGTGACTTTGCCTGGGATCAAGTGTAAGACACTTTGAACAGCCCCAGGAAGTGGCACCTCTGCTGTGTAGAAACTTTTCTTTTTATGCTACTCCTTTACTGTATTTATCTGTGTGATAATGCACTAACTTTGGGGCATTGTAAGTGCATCACCTCTGAGATGCCGAGATGCCATGGTCCACTCACCTCTTTCTGAGTTGATACACTTCCCTGATTCATTGGCGTCAGGTGTACCAACTGACGATACATTTCAGAAAACACACCAATAAATATTTAGATTTTTACTAGCAATTTTTATGTGCTCTGCTTTACTGGAGGGCCTTTCACCGGAGAGAATTGAGTAATGATCAGTCCACCAGATGGCATCACAAGAGGGTCATTGCTCAATGGGTGTGTGTAGAATGATAAACAGTTAACAAAATGTTGCTGTGCATAATTCATCAACTATTACTTATGTGTAACAGGTCTGTTTACACAGTATGTGACACTGATTGGCAAGAAAATGTTTTTCCTACAGATATGACTCTGTTTTTGCAGGAATCGTCTACTGTTTCTCCCAGAAAGACACAGAGGAGGTCGCCCGTGAGCTGCAAATCAGTGGGGTCAAGGCCGCCTGTTACCATGGCAACCTTGATGCACAACAGCGCAGTCGCGTGCACAGGCAGTGGATGAAAGGAAGTATTCAGGTGGGATGTGTGTTGCTGTCTTCTCCACGCAGACACTCATTTGTGTTTGTACAACCACAAGAGATTATGAGTTTCTGTTTTTGTCAGAAATTTTTGAATTATTTTGGTTGGTAGCACATTGAGACTATGCTCAGAGCTAATACATCAGAGTGGGGCTCTTCAACACACAACACCCTCACATGGATGGTAGCAAAACTTAAATCAGATACCACACTAAACAACGTGACGTCCCAGATTGAGTGACATCTGTGCATATTTGGTTCCATTGGGGGGGGGGATAATGCCCCAGTTCCTGTGTAATGTTTAAATTTATTGGTGCATGTTCAAAAGTCTTCTTCATAATTTAATTTGCATTCTGATTTAATCTACTATTTAACTGTTGTTAAAAAAATAAACATTACAGATTTATTTCAGTATATGCACCAAGAAACTTGTCTTGGAAATATGATTTTATGGAGCGCAGTAGCTCAGTGTCTAGAACACTGTACTCTCAGTCAAGAGAATCCTGTGCTATTGGGTCGAACCTGGGACAAAGTTGTTCAATCTGCCTTGCTCTAATTCACTCAGCTGTATGAACAAGTGCCTGGCGGTGGTGGATATTTATGTACATATAAACTTTGTGCACTAATTGTGGCATGGCTGAATGCATCCCAGAGAAGATGAAATGGTGTTTGACTGAACAGATCTACAGGGAGTTGATTGTGAAACGTTTTGAGCAGTCCTGAAGACTGGTTGTTGCGGTAGATGAGAATGTGCATTTTACGTTATTTCGCAAATCTTCTGCTGCAGGTGGTGGTAGCAACTATAGCGTTTGGCATGGGCATTGACAAGTCCGACGTACGCTTTGTCATCCACCACTCTCTCAGCAAGTCCATAGAGAACTACTACCAGGAGAGTGGACGGGCTGGTAGGTGGCGGGTAAACACACTTACATCTCTTTGTGTATGTCACAGGTGGCGTAAACACACTTACATATCTTTGTGTATGTCACAGGTGGTGTGTAAACACACTTACATCTCTTTGTGTATGTCACAGGTGGCATGTAAACACACTTAACATATTTTGTATATGTCACAGGTTGCGTGTAAACACACTTACATATATTTGTGTATGTCACAGGTGGTGTGTAAACACACTTACATCTCTGTGTATGTCACAGGTGACATGTAAACACACTTACATCTCACTGTGTATGTCACAGGTGGCATGTAAACACACATCTCACTGTGTATGTCACAGGTGGCATGTATACACACTTACATCTCAGTGTGTATGTCACAGGTGGCATGTATACACACTTACATCTCACTGTGTATGTCACAGGTGACATGTATACACACTTACATCTCACTTGTGTGGTGCATTTAACACACATCTCATGTGTATGTCACAGTGTACAGTGCATGTATACACACTTACATCTCACTGTGTATGTCACATGTGACATGTATACACACTTACATCTCACTGTGTATGTCACAAGTGACATGTAAATCACACATCTCAGTGTGTATGTCACAGGTGACATGTAAACATACATCTCATTGTGTGGTGGCATTTAAACACACATCTCATATGTCACAGGTGGCATGTAAACACATGTACATCTCACTGTGTATGTCACAGGTAACATGTAAGCACACTTACATCTCACTGTGTATGTCACAGGTGACATGTAAGCACGCATACATCTCATTGAGTATGTCACAACGTTATTATAATTCACGTAGTAAATCATTTACATATCTGGTGTGAAATGTTTGTTTGTTAATCTTTCAGAAAAAACAACGCATTCATTTTGAGAAGTTCCTCATTAGTTAAGGATTTTTGCCGAGTTTATGATTTGTTACTGTTCATTGGACAGTTGTAATTTGATTGAAGCATAACGTTGCATATATTCCAACAAAAAGAGGACTACAATTGGGAACATTTTGCATACTTAGTTTTAATGCCAAAACTAAACAAATATCCTACAGTGTGATTAGTGACCCTACTAATGAAGTAATAACATCCAATTTCCTATACTTTCCAAGTACAATAATGATGTGGGAATTGGGATTGTCGTAGAGTCACCGTAATTGTGAGGTGGTTGTAATACCAATGTGGCTGCGAATCACTGTTTTTATTTTTACGCAGGTCGAGATGACAAGCCGGCGTCGTGTGTGCTCTTTGTGAGTTTTGCTGATGTCTTCCGCCAGAGTACGATGGTGTTTACTGAACAGACAGGCCTGGAGAACCTCTACAGCATGGTGGCTTATGCCTTCAACCTCAAGACGTTGGTGACTTGGTTAAATATCTTAATGTTACGTTACCTCGAGGCACTGGGCTTTTGATCCCATTTAAAACATCACATTACAAATTATTCTTCAGTTACACAGTAAAATGACAGTAATAAGATTGGTGAGCCATAATATATACGGTTAATAAGACACATTAAAATTGTAATAATACTAATCAGCACTAAAATTTGTAAAGTAAATAAATTAAGTATATAAATAAGTACTCTAAATAATTAATAAATAAGCAAGTGATATTTCTTAAAAGTTTCTTTGATAAGACACAATGTGATAACATTAATAATATTTACTAACATAACGTAAATAAATAAAATTAGTTAAATCATTATTGTTGAGTGGAAACTGTCAAATATGGTATAATAATCAGCGTACTGTCTATATAGAATAAAACATATTGATCCGTATAATAACTGATCATGGCAGTTAGATTTGATGCCTTTAAACGCTGCCAGGAAGCTGTGTGACGCATTTGGAAGTGTGATACAGGTAAATCTGAACATTAGGTCAATTTGTGCCCTGTGGTGTTTGATTTTCTAAATAAATTCAGGGGCCATTTCACCAAGTTAATAACCCTGTTAGGAAAACCATCATTAATCAAAATGTGTTGTTAAATTTCTAGGAAGGTTTCAAAATGGAAAAAGCTGTATCACAGCAGCGACAATTTCTGTGACACATCAAAGAATATTCACAGTGGTGCATCATGTGGTTAATAGTTTTTGTTACACAAGATTATTGTTAAGGAGTTAAAACAATTTCAAATGTTAAGTAAGAGCCCATACGAATGTCGGCAAAGAGGTTCTTGCTGTTGTCATGGTGATCCACCGGAGACATTGGGTGTTATGTTGTCCACCAGGTGTCGCCGTGCTCTCGTGGCCCGTCACTTCGGAGAGAGGTGGGATTCAACGCTTTGCAATGGGATGTGTGACCACTGCAGCCATACTGACCACACCGGTGAGTGGTCAGTTACACTGGTCAACCAATCACAAGATAAAATAATCACAAAACAAGTCCACCAATCACTTTTCAGATCAACGAGTTACTTTTCAAATCATCCAATCGTTTCACAAGACAAACCAGTCGAGAATGATTTTATTATTACAAATTAACATTTGCACAGCAGCCGTCTTCAATGTCATCCAACCAGTTCCACTGTCGATGGCAGACAAATGTTGGCACTTCACCAACAGAATATAATTATACACCTCAGTTATACAAACTTGCACTTGTTAAATATCTAACTGGATTACAAAATACACTGTATATAGTAGGTTTTGTTGAAATGTTGTCTTTACAAGAAGTCACATTTATTCAAATATAAAGAGTCTGTAGCCAGTGTATATAATGACCATATGGCGCTTGTCTACGTCAGCTTTGATTAAACATTTTACCAAATATTTTATTATACAAGTGCATTGTTTTGCCAGTGGAATTTCACATTTTGCCACTGAATTTACATTTGCACACTACCTGAATGTATGTCATACAAACACGAAATGGTTGTTTGACTGCCCCCTCCCAGAGACGATGCGGAGAGATGTCGCCCCCTTCTGTCAGGACCTCGTGGCCCTCCTCACTCACGGCAAACGCAAGGACCAGCGACTGACAGGGCTGAAGCTACTGGACGCATGGATGGGCCGGGGAAGTCCAGCCCTGCGACTGACCACTACAAAGGCTCACAAACTTGCTCGGGGGGAGTGTGAGAGGGTGATAGTGGAACTACTGCTGAGGGGGTGTCTCAAAGAGGACTTCCACTTCACCCCCTATACTACCATCAGCTACCTCGTGCCAGGTGTGTGCTTGTGATCAGTTACCTCGTGCCAGGTGTGTGCTTGTGATCAGTTACCTTGTGCCAGGTGTGTGCTTGTGATCAGTTACCTTGTGCCAGGTGTGTGCTTGTGATCAGTTACCTTGTGCCAGGTGTGTGCTTGTGATCAGTTACCTTGTGCCAGGTGTGTGCTTGTGATCAGTTACCTCGTGCCAGGTGTGTGCTTGTGATCAGTTACCTTGTGCCAGGTGTGTGCTTGTGATCAGTTACCTTGTGCCAGGTGTGTGCTTGTGATCAGTTACCTTGTGCCAGGTGTGTGCTTGTGATCAGCTGCCTCGTGCCAGATGTATTGTTGATACATGTATTAGCTACCTCATGCCAGGTGTGTGCTTGTGATTAGCTACCTCATGCCAGGTGTGTGCTTGTGATTAGCTACCTCATGCCAGGTGTGTGCTTGTTATTAGCTACCTCATGCCAGGTGTGGTTGTTATTAGTTTTTTACTTCCTTTGTCCAGGTGTGTGGTTGTTATTAGCTACTTCGTGCCAGGTGTGTGGTTGTTATTAGCTACCTCATGCCAGGTGTGGTTGTTATCAGCTACCTCGTGCCAGGTGTGGTTATTAGCAACTACCTCGTGTCAGGTGTGTGGTTGTTATTAGCTACTTCATGTCAGGTGTGTGGTTGTTATTAGCTACTTCATGTCAGATGTGTGGTTGTTATTAGCTCCCTTCATGCCAGGTGTGTGGTTGTTATTAGCTACTTCATGTCAGATGTGTGGTTGTTATTAGCTACTTCATGTCAGATGTGTGGTTGTTATTAGCTACTTCATGTCAGATGTGTGGTTGTTATTAGCTACTTCATGCCAGGTGTGTGGTTGTTATTAGCTACTTCATGCCAGGTGTGGGGTTTGTTATTAGCTACTTCATGCCAGGTGTGTGGTTGTTATTAGCTACTTCATGTCAGGTGTATGGTTGTTATTAGCTACCTCGTGTCAGGTGCGTGGTTGTTATTAGCTACTTCATGCCAGGTGTTAGCTACTTCATGCCAGGTGTGTGGTTGTTATTAGCTACTTAATGTCAGGTGTGTGGTTGTTATTAGCTACTTCATGCCATGTGTGTGGTTGTTATTAGCTACCTCATGCCAGGTAGGTGCTTGTTATTAGCTACCTCATGCCAGGTGTGGTTGTTATTAACTATCTCGTGCCAGGTGTGTGGTTGTTATTAGCTACTTCATGTCAGGTGTGTGGTTGTTATTAGCTACTTCATGCCAGGTGTGTGGTTGTTATTAGCTACCTTCATGCCAGGTGTGTGGTTGATATTAGCTACTTCATGCCATGTGTGTGGTTGTTATTAGCTACCTCATGCCAGGTGTATGGTTGTTATTAGCTACCTTCATGCCAGGTGTGGGTTGTTATTAAAGCTATCTCGTGCCAGGTGTGTGGTTGTTATTAGCTACTTCATGCCAGGTGTGTGGTTGTTATTAGCTACTTCATGTCAGGTGTGTGGTTGTTATTAGCTACCTCATGCCAGGTGTGGTTGTTATTAGCTACCTCATGCCAGGGGTGTGGTTGTTATTAGCTACCTTCATGTCAGGTGTGTGGTTGTTATTAGCTCCTTCATGCCAGGTGTGTGGTTGTTATTAGCTACTTCATGCCAGGTGTGTGGTTGTTATTAGCTACTTCATGTCAGGTGTGTGGTTGTTATTAGCTACTTCATGTCAGGTGTGTGGTTGTTATTAGCTACTTCATGTCAGGTGTGTGGTTGTTATTAGCTACTTCATGTCAGGTGTGTGGTTGTTATTAGCTACCTTCATGCCAGGTGTGTGGTTGTTATTAGCTACCTCATGCCAGGTGTGTGGTTGTTATTAGCTACCTCATGGAAAATGTGTGACTGTTAATACCTACCTCGTACCAGGTCTGCTTTGGTGAGATATTGATATTTCTATAACAACTGACTATATAAATGAGAGGCTTTTTTGTGGAAACTGATTCCGGATAACAGTCAATTTAACAATTTTAAAACCTTTTTTTGAATCATTCTTAACTAAATATGATATTTGCATGAAATAACCACCGTTTTCTGTCTACAGTCTACATCATGTATCTGTAGGTCCGGCAGCAGCTCTGCTCGAGTCAAGCAGCTACAAGATCGAGATGGACATTGCCGTATCCAAAACGGCAAAGCCAGCGACCTCAACCTCAGTTGACTCAGCATCTGCATCGGGGACCAAAGCCCCCAAACTTGTTGTGATCAACCACGAAAACTCAAAGTTCACAACACAAGTCATGCCGTCCACTTCACACAACGACACAGACACTAAGAAAGAACAGAAACAACACAAACGAAAGAGGAAGGCCATTGTCGTCAGCGATGATGACAATGATTTTGAAGATTTTGATTTTGGAGACCAGGACATTTCAGGAATATCGCTGCTGAAGAAGCCAAGATCATCGTCGACAGACAAGTTGGTTGTCATTGACGACAGTGATGACAATGACGTGCCAGGAAGTGAGAATGTGTATGTAAGGACAGGTGCGAATGACCTTGAAACTGACCACACAGTCAAGAGGTCACAGGAGACAGCTGTGGTCATCTAATGGTCATGAGGACAGTGGTGTACTTTAATGTGAGATATTACTTGTGTGAATTTTCACCTCATCACTACCTCAGAATATGCAGCTGTTTACTTATTTATCTTGGCTCCAAGGAGAGCACTTAAATGCTTCTAACACACTGGGTCGTTTGTCCTTTCTTCTTTCCTTCCATGTGTTTCATGTCATCTCTTCCTTCGTTCTTTGACTTGTCGCTGTTGGTAGTGCGTCCAGTTCATCTCCATTTTTAATATCTTTCTAGATGTTGTTTGATTTGTCATATTCTTGAGTTATGTGTTCAGATGTTGCCATTTTACTTTGAAATAAATTCCAAGGCTTTTTTTTTAATTAATTTTAGTATTTTTCCTGCCAGGTCAAATTTTTAACCCAAAACATCCAACTGATGTAGAAAACACAGAACCATGAAGAAAAGGTGTCACCGAAATGAAAAATTACCAAATTTATTTCAGATATTAACAACATCTAGCATCTGTTTATAAACTATAACAACAGAAATAATGTTAAAACATTTTTTATTTTATTAAAATTGATACCAGGAAATTTCATACATTTGATTTCATAAGCTGAACAATTGAATGTCACACTATAATGATACACCAATATTTTCAACCAAAGTATAGATATCCAAACTGAACATACATTAACATGTTGTCATTTCCTTCTTATACATATTCCTTAAAACTATTTATACAGAATAGCTGTAAACAGAGGTTTTCTGTTTAATATGTTTTAATGTTAGTATTTAATAAGCCAAAAATGGTGTTTGTAATCTCAATATTCCCTCATGAAATATTAAATTGTAAACAAAATACATCAACTACTGTTGCAATATGAAGTTGATTGGTTCACATAAATGATGACATAGTAAAACGGATCCAGGAAGTTTATGCGATTAATTAACACACCTAGTCAATAATAAAATACGCATCTCAAGGTGTACGCAATTTAATTTTGCTCAGTTTGATGTGGGAAATGTATTTTTTATTTCAAGCAATGAATATATCACATGTAAATATAAATGTGCTACCTGCTACTTCACACTGGTGTTGAACTAGCCTGGAGGAATGCAAAATATAATATACACAACTTACATTTGTTACTCTATAAAACATCACCGGAGTTACCTGTAAAATAGACTGCAGGTATGCAAATTAACAAGAAACTAACAAATTAACAAAGAGCAATTGAATTGCAATGTGTATAACATTTCAGCAAACTGATATCTTGTGTTTATAAAATTGTGCAAAATGATACCACCGAAGACATTCTATAATACGACAACAAACAATGTTTCAAAGTAGAACCATTCGCACTAATCACCAATCACCAATGATCAATCTGTGACAGGTTTCCACAACGAATCAGCGTTTATAAAGCGTGCATTAATCCTACCGTACTTGAATATGTAATAAGTACAAATAAACACTTCAACACAATGTACCTACCGGTACTCAGTAACAGCTAAAACTTGGGAATGTGTAACAGACACTTTCCAATATACCTTACCTACTTGGTTTTAATAAACCACAAAATGACGTCGGATGTTGGAGACAAATACATGCACATGGTATTTATGCAGAAGTACTTTCTTCACGACAACTTAGTCACACATTAACATTAGTTACAGGGTCACGTGACTGTGTCTCTTCTCACTGTTTCTTGCTCTTCGCTATTTTCTGAATGTACCAATGGCAATCTCTGTCATATTGTAATGCGTATTTGATAACATATAAGCAAACTGATTATATCTTCTGTATACAAAATCGCTTAAAGCTTAATATGTCACCGGACTCGCTTTATAATTCCCCACCAAACAATATTTAAACATCTAACTGGTCACACCAATCAACCAACATCAAACAGTTTGCGAGAAGTCCTCTGTGTCACTTCTTATTGTTTCTTGGCGATGCTCTTTGCAAGTTTTTGGATGTCGCCAAAGAGGTTGCGATTGAGGATCTGAGAGACGCAAGCCAAACCTCCCAGCATACCTCCTGCCAGGCCAGCGGTCGCGATATCCTGGCCTGTAAATAAACAAGTCAGCACTAAGTCATACAATAATATATATCTTCTTCAACTGTCTGAGCTAACTTTATATCATTTCTTAGTTATGTATACCTTTTTTTATAATAACATTTTATGTCAAAAAATCCCATTAACATTGTTCAGGACATTATGTAAGATATAAAACATAAGTACTTATAAAATTGCAAAATCACTTATGGAACATGGTTAAACTGCTCCACATATCTGAATCTGGCAGCCATTATACACTGTATCTAGGTTTGAAGATGGATACAGAGTCCGTCACATTTTGGGGCTTCATTTAAGTGAGCAAGAGGGCCTCCGTGTCCATATATTGTGATTTATTCACATACATAACTATTAATATTAATCAAACGTCTTCGTTATATATGTAACCTAGACACAGCCTGTTTGAAATGATACAGTTCGTCATCATTCACCTTTATACTAGAACACCTGTCACCTTCACAAATGATGCATTCCTCTGCTGCAAGATTCACATACATCTTCTCTACATAGGATGGAAGTGGCACACTTGTTTAATTGATTCAACTGATGGCAGGAAACTCATTTGTTTTCTTGGAGTTTTTAACTTAAAGCAAACTGTCATTATGCTAGTCATTAAATGACAAACGAATCACATGTCACCTAATTGTATTTATTTTGATGCTTTATCAGTGAGAAAACAGCCGATATCATTAGTGAAAATATTGAAGCAGTTTTCTTCCAAACCATATTTTACAAATTTTTATATAATCAAAATGCTGCCTCTGGAAATACTGTGATTATAGGTAATATTGGGGTATCTTTTTCCCCTGTGTACGTGTTTATTTGAACATGCAATACAAGCAACGTATATATTTCTGAAAAGCATGGTGAATCATAGATATTTTCATCCCAACTCCCTACCTGTCAGGTAGAGGCCGGGGATCCCAATGTCTGGACGCAGGTCAACGACAAGGTTGGGTGAAGCAAATCTGGCACGACAGTGATCGAGTCCGTATGACTCTCCCTTGGGACTGGCCAGGTAGTGCTTGCTGGTGACGGGACTGCCCACACTGAAGTACTCCACCTGGCACACAGCAATCAGATCATTGGGTAATCTTATACTTACCCAAATTATTCATTGGGGCTTTTTCATAACGGTTTTACTACTTTTTTATGTACATGTTAGGGATGTCATTCTACATCACTTCCGGTACAAAGACGTCAGATAGTATTTTTTAAATTTTATTTTAGACCAATTAAGTTAAGTCACTCCAGACTTTTTGCTTCGTACACTGGACACGCCTTTGCGGTTCTAGCTATGCGCAGGTAGTAAAAACCATTTTAAAGGCCATAATAAATTTAGGCAAGTTACGTGTAAGACTACTGATCACTGTTAGCACACTATATGAGCTGGTGTTAATTATAGGTGTCACCTACAAGTACTGCAGTTCCCTGAATTTATAATAATGAACTATAATTGAGAAACTTATGACCAGAGTAGTCTCAATAGTATTTACATAGACTTTTGACCAGAGTAGGACTCTACTCAATAGTATTTACATAGACTTTTGACCAGAGTAGGACTCTACTCAATAGTATTTACATAGACTTTTGACCAGAGTAGGACTCTACTCAATAGTATTTACATAGACTTTTGACCAGAGTAGGACTCTACTCAATAGTATTTACATAGACTTTTGACCAGAGTAGGACTCTACTCAATAGTATTTACATAGACTTCGCTAAAAACAGGCCACAATAAAACAATATTATGCACAGTGTACCAATAAATAAAAACCTAGTAACATAAATTGAGCCAGACGTTTTCTTTAAAAACATATTGGTTCACATACTGGGGATACTCTAAATATAACTGCATCTACATGGAAATAGGTTTAACCAGGTACAGGTTCTTTCTGAAATGTTATTTTTTAATTCTCATATCTGCAAAACAACTTGTATTTTTACCAGATGTTGAGTGTTTTAACTGTGTGAATAAAAAAGCAGGCAAACAGAAATGAATTTGCACAACAGAGTTGTTTAGTGGAAAACTTAATTAATATATTTCATTATTTCTTATTCTAATCAATAAGATATTACGTTATGCAAAGAAGTTTGGCTGAAAAACATGTCGAATACACCAATTTTTCCTGTGTTTCCTGTGTGTATATGAAGCATATCAGTGGACCCACCCAGAACGTTGCTGTTTTTAAGTGGGGGTTACAAGTTCAACAACATGTGGCAAAACACGCCATATTGGGGGTTATTAACATTTTAGATATGTGTAGGTAGTGTGGCACTCAAAAAACACTTTATAATTAATCATTTTAGCTGTAAATTAACATTATTCATAACAAGTTCTATATAGATTACATGTTATTCCATTCAATTGGTGTAGGAATACCGCTGCTGTGCTACATGTTGAATCGGCTCTGGTAGCCAGATATTCAGAAGACTATTATTGGCTGGCATTTGGTTCTAGAGTCCATTTCTCTTTCACTTAAATATCTGTCTGCCAAAAAGATCAGTACACTGGTTCCTCGTAATAAACAAATGTCTTCCAATTAGCTCATTTCATATCTCTGTTGCTCGCGAGAGTTATTGTTTGCCTACTTCACAATTAAAATGATGCGCCTGACCTCAGCCGAGTATCGCCACGTGCACTATGACTATGAGATAACTCACGTTATTTATCTATGTAAGTACACAATGGTGAATTATGTAAAGGTGCACTCTGGCCACTGCACCTACCAGTATACTCCAAGATAACTCCTGTTACATATCTGAACAAGTGCAACAATTAAAAACATGTATACATGGGACTTATGTTTATTATGTAAATAACACCATGCATGTCTTAAAATCTATATTAATTAAAACTATTCCAATAGAATATACAATGTATTAAAAAAACTTCCATACACCCGGAATCCATTTTTGTGGCTTGATGGACCTTGTTGCTAGGTAACTGCTTCCCAAGTTCTTTTCTCGGGTAAATATGAGAGAACTACCCCAGGGCGGGGGCCGACACCCACCTTGTCCTTGAGCTGGGGATACAACGCCAACACCTGCGACCAGATCTGTTCGCCGAACTGTTTCTTCAAGTTCTCGTACTCTGCCCCCCTCTTGTTCTGACTCGTGTCCTCCCAGTCGGAGAACCACTCCCACTTGGAGAACGCCACGACGGTGCAGGCGCACTTGCCTGCAGCAACAAGCACACAGTGACCACCAACACAGTGACCACCAACACAGTGACCACCAACACAATGACCATCAACACTGACCACCAACACTGACCACCAACAGTGACCACCAACACAGTGACCACCAACACAGTGACCACCAACACAGTGACCACCAACACAGTGACTGCCAACACTGACCACCAACACAGTGACCACCAACACAGTGACCACCATCACAGTGACCACCAACACAATGACCACCAACAGTGACCACCAACACAATGACCACCAACACTGACCGCCAACACAGTGACCACCAACACAGTGACCACCAACACAGTGACCACCAACACAGTGACCACCAACACTGACCGCCAACACAGTGACCACCAACACTGACCGCCAACACAGTGACCACCAACACAGTGACCACCAACACAGACCAACACAGTGACCACAAACACTGACCACCAACACAGTGACCACCAACACTGACCGCCAACACACTGACCACCAACACTGACCACTAACATAGTGACCACCAACACAGTGACCACCAACACAGTGACCACCAACACAGTGACCACCAACACTGACCACCAACACAGTGACCACAAACACAATGACCACCAACTCAGTGACCACCAACACTAACCACCAACACAGTGACCACAAACACAATGACCACCAACACTGACCACTAACACAGTGACAACCAACACAGTGACCACCAACAGTGACAACCAACATAGTGACCACAAACACAATGACCACCAACACTGACCACCAACACTGACCACAAACACAGTGACCACCAACATAGAGACCACCAACAGTGACCAGTCCCTGGCACTACATAGCAGTTACAAAGCTACAAAGACACAGGAAAGTTTCCTCGAGTTTTTAAATTGATTTATAATAAATTTGAAATGTTCACATTTATCCACGTTACGTAAAACCTCCCCTTTTGATCAGTGACCTTCAGTGAATTGCAGAAAATATGCTGAACGTTACAAACAATTTATGTATGTTTACTGTAAGGCAACAACCCTAAAACAGGTAAGAACCAACACTTAGTGAGTACAGATACATAACAGTGATACTTCTCTTCCACATGATCATAGATTAGTGTTATCTGCAGAGATGGAGTAATCATACTCTGTACTCATACTCATAGTCGAGTACGAGTATGAGTACTTTTTTTGAGTAATCGTACTCGTACTCGAATATAAGGCAAAGTACACATAACCAAAGTAATCGTACTCACGATTACTTCTCACGATTACATGTTTTTCATATGAACAGTTGCGAGCAAATATATTTGACAGATAGAAGTGGCAATATTAAAAGTAATCTAATAAATGTAATAGTAATTGAGCTATTAATTTTCTATTACTGTTGAGCATTTCAGTTAAATAAATAGTCAGTCAGATTTCCTAATTAATATATTCTTTCCCCAGAGAAGCCACATCTCCTGACCCTCCTACTTACTGTAGTACTGGTAGTACAAAGTTATATTGTGATAGTCCCTGGCAAGCCCTGGAGATAAGCATCCTCTAAAATTTTGCTTTGTAATTTTAGAAGCCATGCCACAGCCCCACCTGTACTGTTTGCTCTGTCAGTATGGTGTGAATGACTGGTCATGGTTCCTATGGTCCACTGTTCCTACATCCAGAATCCTGACTGAATCTGTGCGGTTAGCTGCTAAATCCCTGTCTAATGTGTTTAATTAAGTGCAAACTGTAGACCTGTCTACAGAGGTAAAAGCAAAAATATTTTGTTTGTTATGTTAAGCCAGGAGGTCCATAATAAAATGCCTATGTTAATTACCTTCAGAAGAGACACTGCTAATCACTGCTAGGATCTTGTGGGTTTTGTGAAGAAGTGTGACAGCTCACCTTCAAAGTCAGCCAGGAAACCAGAATAGCCTGTTGCCAGCTTGGAGTGTGACTAATGAACAAATGGGATATTGACCTATGGTAGGTCCATACAATGACCACCTCACACTACGTACGAGTTATAAAATACACTCTACTTTCTAACTGTACTAGCAGAATGCAGTTATAAACAATGCAATCTGATTACTTGTTAGAGACAAGGGAACTACTGTTGCAGCAGTGTAGAGGTTCCGACTAGCACTGCATCATGGGCCAGTGATAATAGAGTCCTACCTGGGAAACGCTCCTCGCGGGTTGGGTCTTTGGCCGTTGGGAAGGAGATGAACATGCCGCCAACATTTGATGACAGAGCCTCGCTGGCTGACTGCGTGGACACCTTCTCAAACAGCTCATCAATGTTGTTGCTGAAGAAACATGATCATACGCATGCATTTTACGATATGTCTATGCTATCAACGAAGCCTCTTTATGAATGGGCAACATTTGAGAACTGTTTATCAATTCAACATGTTCGGTAACAATTGCGCATTTTGGTTGCATTTCAAACACAAATAGTTTGCAACACAATAAAATATTACATTTATTCAATATCTTTCAACACAATATAACACCCGAAACCTGACCTTTGTGAAAACATCAGTATAATATACTGCTGTGTGACGGTTTAGTTAATGCTACGTATCGCAGGGGAAAAGAGTACTACAGTCAGCGATGCCACCTATGGGGAAGAACATATTATTGCACGTTGATGCCAATATTGCTATTTTGCGACTGATTAATGTGTTGGTAGAGGCTGATGGTAAAGGTATGGTTTTATATAGTGCAGTATCCAATCCTCATGATTAATAAAAATGTTTTACACTTTACTTTCTGGCAGATGCCATCTCGCCTTCTCTGGGACTCATCCAGCCACGTTGTAAGTAATGTACGAAGACTACTAGTATTCATTCATACAGTGAACTGGAGCAATGTAGTGTTGACTAAACTTGCCCAAAGTTAGACACGGCAGCACAGGATTCGAACCCGGGTTCTCTTAGTCGAAAGTGCAAATCTAGTCACTGCCACTGGTGGTGCAATATAATTTGTAAATGTATACTAAAGATTGAACAGCAAAAATTATGTTTGCATTGTACTGGACAGCCAATTTATTTAAGTTTTCTTGTTTTGCCTTAGTTTACATCAACTTCACATTGACCACAGACACAACAGTTATTCATGTCAGTGATTACATAAACTGAATTTCAGGTTATGCAGATGAGCAAAATTTGATACAAGGGCGTTTGTACATGGCTGAAACGATTTAATCCATTAAAATGTTAGTTATACGATGGGCAACAACTGAGAGAGGAGACGACGTACTCAGTGTAGGCCCAGATGTTCTGTGCCTTCACCCCTAGTTCCTCCGGGGTTCCCTTCAGACCCACAAACACTTGTATGAGGGCCGCTCCACTCTGAAGCTCTGCACCCAGGTACTTGTAAATGCCTAGAATGAATCCACACTGAATAATGAATGAAGTGTTGGTATATTTTATATTATAGTGCCTCTGGATGTAATAAATTGGTCAATTTTTTTAATAAATCAAAACAGAACTAAAATGACTTAATATAAATTGAAATACAGACCAACAGGTGAAAGATGTAAGAAACTGGTCTAGATTGAAAAACTTGCATAATATAGGACAACAAAAGACTGCAATATATAACAAGAAAGATATTTGAAAACAAAAGAAGTATATCACATAATATCCAAAAACACATACGCTGAGCATACATGTGACCTTCCTTCGGACACATGTAGTAAGTAAACAAATTGTAAAAAATATTACATTTGTGAAAATATTGTAGCTAAACACTAACACAGCGGATGCGTTTGACAATTTCAGAGCTTCAGTGACAACTAACCCAAGCGATATCACCTACTTGACTTGACGGCGACTTGCTTCGGCAACAGAGTCTGAAGGGTGTTGATAACTCCAGCATCTGAGATGATTAACGGGGCAAAGATGTTGACGTCCTCCCCTTTTTCTATGTGAACGCCTGGACAAGAATACTATATAATCAGTGATGACAACATGCTGTTGGACCACAACTTGTATACTCCCAGATGTGAATTGGGCGAAATGTTAAATATTCACAGTATTAAAAAATATGTAAACCTTCATATATACAGATACAGAAAGGTTATTACAGGCTTGATATGATTGATAGACTAATTGACAATGTTTTATTTACATACCTAATTACTGTGTGTATGTTTTGTGTGTAAATGTAAGTATTGTGCATGTGCATATATGTACTCACAAACACACACTTTTTGTAACTTTCAATGTCGACATTTCTCTAAAATCGTCCACAAATATTAACATTGATTGTAAATTAATTTTAAATCATAGTAACCTACAGCTGGATATGTCAATTTTGTTCACAATGCTACCAAACATGACTTTTATCCTCACCGATGGCTCGACCATTATCATCCGTAATGATATGCGACACTTTGGCCCTGACCAAGACGCGGCCCCCAGACTTCTCTATCACCGGGATTATGTGGAAGGGGATCTCACTGGCTCCACCGCTTGGGTAGAAGGCACCGAAGGTGTAGTGGTTGGTGAGTAGTGCATGCATGAAGAAGGAGCTCTTTGATGGACTTGTGGCTGCAAAACAGATGGTTTAATGTTTCCTCTCATAGTGTAGCTCAGAAAGTATCCTAGTAAAATGATGTGATTCTGCAAATAATCCTCCTTATGATTTCAGTTACTTGTGACAGTGACAAGATTTGTTCTACTATCCACAAGTAACAATCCAAGTTTTTTCTCAAGGACCGCATGCAAATAATCCTCCTTATAATGTTAGTTATTCATCACAATGTCTAGTTTATTCTACTATACACAACAATCTGAATTGTTTTTTTCAATTACAATGTCTGTTCTTTTCAAATTGTTTACAGTCACTGACCACAATTGGTGTACCATTAGTCTTATGTTTATGTCCTTATGTTTAGGGGACAGTTATGCATTACATACAGATAAGCTATTGTGCCACACCAGAACTACCCAGCCAGAGGGGGGCTACAGATGGACAAAGGCTACCAGGATTACAAGGCAGTTAAAGCCAACAACGCGGTCACGCATTATGCAAAATACACAGATAAGACATCCTGGGTTTCAGGCTGAGATTAACAAGGAATGCTTTAGCTACCAGTGAACATAAAGAAACACTAAAAGCCAGTGGACCCTTCTATCTGGTGTCTATGCCAGGGGAAGTAAAATATCCCACATGTATCACTTATAGTGGACTCACTAATTGTAGAGGACAACTCCGAAAAACCAATAATGGTCAGTAAGTTGACCAGTGGTCATTAATGGAAGAAGAGAAGAAAGAAGCAGCGAATAATCAAGGATGCAGGTCAGAATCCAAGGACATCAAGGCCCTGGAATGGGACAGCTCTAATTCAAGGTTGTTCAAGGATTTCTAGGCCTGTGTGAACCCTACAATGGCTGCTGCGATAATACTAGACCAGATGCCACATAATCGCTGATCGTCCCAACTCACAAACAAACAAATAAAGACAATTTACCGTAGTCCCCGAGATTGAACGCGAGGGCCACCTGCAGGTCTTTGTTGTCTGTCACCTCGTCCAAAACATCCTGTAGACTAAGGCTTGCATACTTGAAGTAGGACGTCAACAGGTTAATGAGACCGGTGCTGATGACAAACTTTACCAGTGGCTTTGGCACGAGTTTCACGATGAACAGAACAGCAGAATTCGCACCAGCAGCCTGCATGGACAAACACAATTCTTACTCAAGCAATCAGTGCAGTTTCAATAGGATCATTTTGGTGGCTGTTTGTTGTAAAAATAAAAGGTATGTTCTTATGTAGCATAGCATCCAGTCCATAGAACTGCGCCAAGCATTTTACACTTTACTAATTGGCAGAGACCTGCTCAATGAAACACCATCACAAACACGATCGTTTCCATGCAATTACTACATGTTGACAATTCGCACACAAATATACACCACTGTATATCTGTAGACACTCATTCATATAGCTGAGTGGACAATACCAACTTAGAGCAAACTTGCCCAAGGTTAAAAATTGCAACAAAAGTATTCAAACCCGGAATCTCTTGAATGATATTTTGATGTTCTAATGCCACATTGCACATATCAAGTCTTCAAGAACATACCGCGAAAAAGTGATATTTCACTATCCTGCAGTATCACCATTAAATGGCCTGGTCCCAACTGACCATCTACATCCTGCAAATCTGCAATAAAATATATTCTTCTGAACCAGAGATAAATTGTCCATTATAAGTAATAATGAAATTAAAATGTATGTAGCTTTAAGTTCAACAGTCACCTTCAACTTGGCTATGTATTTGTCCAAAGCAGCTTCTTCCCCGGGGAAGTTTTTCAGAAGTCCCTGTTTCCATGCTTCCCGACTTCCTCCGACAAATGGGAAGAACTTTTGTTTCCCTGGTTCACCAAGAGCCAGCTGCAAGAATGTCAAACAATATACGGACGTGAAAAACAATATTCAAAACCCACAAAACCAAAATAGTGTTCATATTAAACATGTAGTAGTCACACGTCAGTTATCACCATCAACATTCCATATTGTTTTTAAACTAGTCATTTCCGCTGACCAAGACATTTTCGTTGACCAGATATGGGATTTTTTTACTTCCCTTGGCACAGACTCTAGGTAGAAGGGACCAACGGCTAATACCGCCTCTATCAAAACAGACAGGTGGTGTGAACGAAACTGCCCAATTTATTACAGCATTCTACAGGGGATTTCAAGCCACCATCCTATTGACTAACATGTTAATCAGAGCCAATAGCCACTTATATTATGCATGTCTGGGAAGTAGTTTAAATACATACCACTGTTCAGCCACTTACGAGAATGGTTGTGGATAATAAATACCGAGATTCAGGCCTTTTTTAATTAATTAAAATGTTAGTCGTCTTGTGGACAACTGGCACAGCCAGCAATTACTCGGAAAAAGTATATCTGTTTTGTGTCAGTTCTAAACATAGCCTAGGACATCTGTGAGAAGTAGTGTAGTCAAACTAAACCATGTGTGGTAATGAATACGCACAATGTCCAGTTCCTGTTCCAGAGGTGACCATTCCACTTGACCCTCGGTCAGTTGGCTGAACAGACAACCCACCATGCGAGTGCTGGTCATGTCCCCAATGTAGTGAATGCCTGCAACAAATAGTTCCTATCACAATACTGCAAGTGCAACATTCCATTTTCTGTTCAACACAGGCAGCTTTCAGTGGTTCCATTTTACAATATAGCTGGATTTGTTAATGCAAGTTCAAATCAAATCACATATTCCTGTTGTGTTTCTGTAACGCTCGGAGAACTAGCAATATCCATCATTCATATAAACAGGTTTTTTAAATGTGCCAAGAGACCCTGAACTCCTTTGGACTGTAAGTTATACTGAGTTTGTAATTACAAATGAAATGTGTTTTGGTGAATCATAGTCACTGCCTAGTCTCTACCATAAATACTTAACTGGCATTTCTCTGGTTATTCATATGATATGACCAGAGCTATAGCCAACTTGTGTGAATGCAGCAACAGAACTGGTCAAGATGGAGTTATCTGCTTCCACTCCACTCAGTCAGCCCAGCAATCAGAATGCAGTTGAATCAGTGAGTTGATATCAATAAAATGTTCGATATTTAATTCTATTTGTTCAGAATATCAGCCATAATATTATGTTTGTCACTTACAGGTGACAATATATCACAGTCACAGCATTTTAAACATAATTAAATTAATAAGCATAAAAATAAACTCAACTTAAGTTTACAGAAAATCAATACTTTTGAAGAAACAGATAAATAAAAATTTGCAGAAACAGCTGCCACTGGCTTGCCAGATGGAAAAGCAATTAGGTGTGCATTGCATTCCAGGCAGGCCACTTTGTCTTCAGTGTGTGGCTGCTGGGCAGTTTCAAATAAACAAGTACAGTCAAATGTCAATTAACCATGGTTCCTGGCAGGCCACCTAGCCTGCAGAGTTGGGGTCATTGAGGCAGTCGCCAATACACAAGTACAGGTGTATTGTTTCCCAGTCAAAGAGCTTTTTGGGAGGCCCTGAGGTGCACTTAG
Organism: Ridgeia piscesae; assembly: GCA_025642075.2. Taxonomy (NCBI): domain Eukaryota; kingdom Metazoa; phylum Annelida; class Polychaeta; order Sabellida; family Siboglinidae; genus Ridgeia; species Ridgeia piscesae. Next base: position 166,199 of record JAODUO010000370.1, read on the forward strand.
AAACATTCGAACAAATGACAATGTTTTGTGTACTACCAATGTACCCTAAGATATGTATACGCAAAATTATAGAAAAAGTTACATGAAGGTTTTGATTTTTTTTACCAGTTTTGGGGCCTTTGGTACAATCCAATCAAATAAAAATTATTGTGCATAGTAGGAGTGCCCTAAGGTATATAATATTATATGCCAAATTATAAAAAAATTACCTTTAAGGGTTTCTGACTTTCTGATATGGGAATAACGATGCATAACGGACAGAGTGTATTAAAATGGACCTTTGGCCCAAAGGACTATAAAAAGCAAGCAAAATGGAAACATGCAGGAATGTCATTTGAACAACATGTACTAGTTTAGTGTACTAGTAAGAAGACACACTGATCTTGCTTATAACTTTTAAGTACTGCATTGTAAACCACATGTAAGTTTGCAATCGCCAAACAGGATTCTTCCAATCCAAACCACAATTGCCCACATTCTATTTCTGGGAATACATCCACTTACAACCGTCAAAATACTAATAGTCTAACATACATGTTAAGTCTCCCGCATTCAGCGGGAGACTCCCGCAATTACAAGGAAATCTCTCGATCTCCCGCGCGGGAGAAACAATCTCACGCAATTTCATCGAAACATAAGTGAAAAAAATTGTGGGAGCATCCGGCTGTTTCCGGTTTTCAGTCCACCAAAAACAAACAAATTGTACGTAATTTACTTTACTGGGTGCGGATAATTGGTTTATTTCTGGCTGGGCATTGTCTCAAGTGTTTTTCAGAGTCGCCTCACAATGAATAGCAATGCCAGTTAACTAATTGCAATCGAGTCTGAGACTGAGCTAATCGCTCACAGACACCGCCGGGCGCGGACAACGATTTGAACAATGACCTGAATTGGAATTATTTAAATCACGTCTTACTGTGATGACTGAACATTAAAAACAGTCTAATAAATACCTAAGTACAAGACCTACACCTTGCCTGTCGCTGACATTGTTTATCAGCTTTATAGAAATGCCGCGAGCCACTTCGATACCATATTATCGCCCACTGTGTACGTTCCAGTCTTGTAGAACAAACTGCAATCCGTTTACATCTATACAAATAATGTCCATCCATACATCTACATTACATGTGCATGTTTTAAATGTATGTACCTTTGCTGAGCGCTTTATTATTTGAGTACATTTGACATGTAAATGAAAAACATCCTTAACAGACGAAAACATGCTTATTTAAACATCTCCAGTCGGGCCTGTGTCACCATGGCTCAGTCCAGCTCATGAAAATGATTCCATATTCAAGTTTTACATGTAAAGATTATGTTAGTTGTGTAACAAAATATGTAGATGCTGCTGCTTTTCATGCAAGGGATTCTTTGCAAAATATGATACATATCAGAAGCTGAACAAATATGCCAATGTTAGGCTTATACCTAGAACACAAGAAGTAAATTACTGAACATTATAATATTTATTGTTCCATCACCAAGGCTAAGCCTTCTTTTTAATTCACGAGGGCCAAACAGCAACACATCATTTTTTATATGAGATTACCAGGGAATTTATTATATTTATGGTATTATATAATGATAATAAAACATATATGTTAATATTGAATATTGTTCATGGCTACAAGAATGGTTTTGCTCCAGAGTAAGTTAATTCATATAACAATATCTATGTCAATATCTTAATCAGTGGAATTTATTCCTTTTTGTATTATATTCTTTGCATTTATGGTTAAAAACCTAATTTACATATAATAGCTCCATTTTCCAAGAGCCTCCGATTTATGTATAAAATACCGTTTCCCCCCCAAGACCCTCCGATTTACGTATAAATCTCCCACATTGGCATTTCCAAAACTTAACATGTATGGTCTAATACACTACATAGTATTTAGGCTTATGTCTAATACATAGATGACAGGCAATTCTCACCTGGATCAAACTCATACCCCATCTCCTCGAAGGTGTGGCAACACCCCCCGGCCTGATCATGTTGTTCCAAGACTAGCACCTTCTTCCCAACCTTTGCGAGCACTGCAGCAGCTGTCAGACCTCCAATCCCACTCCCAATCACAATCGCGTCCAAATCCTGGGGCACAACTTTACTGGAAAATCCTGTTCAGTAAATAACACACTTTAAAAACAGATTACACTTAGTGTAACGCATGGTGATTACAACAGGTCTTATGCGTTTGTTGTACTCCAAAGATATAACAAGTGCCGATAACAGTTAATTGCGAACTATCATTTGAACGTAGAATTGCTGGAAAGTTTATATTCAACAAAATATTCTTGGACCTTCTTCATATTTAGCATCCATCATCCACAAATTCCTTAAACTTTTAGAATGAGTCACATAGCTTTATGCAGAGACCCGTCCACCAGTTATTTGGATGGGTAAAACCTGTTTGGATGGGTAGAAATATGGGTGGACGGGTAAAAAAGTCTTCAAAAATCATAGATATTGTCAGTTATGCCTTAGAAATGAGTGTAAATGGTGTCATATGTGTGTTTGCACTTTGTACTTTGTAGTCCATTTCAGGTCAAAAAAACACATTTTACATTTGTAAACTGGCTTAACAGTTGACATGCCCTGGTGAGTCCATGAGTTTTTTTCCCTCAATTTTTTAACTGCTTTCGCAGTTAAGAAATGAAGTAGAATGGACCAACTGGTTAAACAGTGTCTTTTCTGAAAGATACATGTGACTTAGGGTAAATGAACAGCCCAAGTTTCAACATGGCAGCCAAAACTAGGGCCTATGGACAATAGGTCTGAAGTTACATATGTCCTAGATAATATCATTATGTGACTTTATGTCCCAAACTAATTTTTAAAATGTTTTGTGTTGTTTTTGCATTAAAATTTTAATGTAGACCAGTGGATACTAGTACTAATGTTGGCACTCTTTGTTGAACATTTCAAGTCATTTGCGCATTTTAAATGTTATTGTTAGTTAATCTTTTTCAAAATTTTTGTGATATAAGTCACTTGGGACATAAGCAAACTTGGGACAAAAACATCTGTAATTTGATACTAATTATTATAGAAGCATAACCATGGTGCCCCAAATATTTTAATTAACCCAGATAGAAGGGGCAATGGGTTAACTGCCTGCTCCAAATATCACAGGCAATATGAACTAAATGTATTTGCATAAGGTCAAGTTTTGAAAAGGTGGTGTGAAGATTCGAACTCTGGTTCATAAGATTGTCAGCCTGCATGACAAATCAAGACTAAGCATAACTGTAAGGATAAATATTCCATCACTGGTCCTGACTGGCGTGTTAGCATTGCCATCGTGGTTGCACTGCCAATTTATCTAAAATAGTTGTATGCCGCTGGGCTGTACTGTTATCAAGCACACTCTGACCGCAAGCATCACAGTTGTTTTTGTCATAAGTTAAACTGAACTTCGCGCTGTGCCTATTTCGGTGGCATGATCATGATGTTTGATTATCATGTAGATGAGCTCAATTTTACACATCGCCACGAATACCAACATCATTGAACATGTCATCGCGACATTAACTCATGTGATACGGCCTATGCACCCATGCTACTTACTGCACCGTGTATAATCTGTATATGCTACGAGTAAGACGACAACATCGAATTTTACGTTCAAACTGACCTTGTTTGAGAACTTTGTTTCTGGCCGGCTTGTCTGTAACAATCGGACGCGACGCCCGACTGACATCTTTCCTAAACGGATTGGGACCTGACTTCGGAATCATACGCCGCATAAGAACGATGACGACGCCAACCAATGCCACAGAGCCGGCGACGTAAGGATGCTCGACGATAAACGCCTGAACAGCCGCCATGTTTCGATCTTCAGACTACCAACCTTTCGATTCTATTCACGTGTCGATGACAGGCACTGTTTTGCTCACGGTCGCCATTCGTTCTACGGTTAGAAGACTCGTCAACGCGAGATGGCGCCACCGAATTATAGGTCGCCAAAAACAGCATAGCGTCTCCTGACATTTGCATTTTCCATAGGCGACCATTATAACGTTTCCTTCATTTCCAACTAATCTTGATGAGCTCTGTTATTGACAATTTCACAGCATATTTAACCTCCATAGACAGAAGTTCTGTGAAATTTTCTTGAACTTTTAATACCTCAGGCTCCCACAAACTTCTTTCAAAGCACCAAAAACATCATTTCTAATCACTCCACACTACATATGTGCTCACAGAAATTCAGACAACCTGCATGATGCTGCTTTTAAAGGGTACTCTTTGGTCGCACGGGGAATGGCGGATGAGCACCTTATTGTGGTCTTACATCATACGGTAGTCTGTTAACCAACGTGATAATGCTAGACATAGTCTGTCTGAACATCCACCAATCCATAACATCATGGTAAGCAAGATCTGAAATTGCTTGAATCACTAAAAAACTGACAAGGCCACTGGACCAGATGCTCTCCCTGCCCGCATATTGAATGACTGCAGTTGAAATATCGCCAATATTAACTTTCATTTTTCAACAGTCACTGCATGGACACAAGACTAATCCCATAAGATTGGAGAATTGCAAACATTACCCCAATTTACAAGTAGCAAGTTGATTGAACATATAATATTCAGCCATGTCATGGAGCACTATGACAATTATAATATTCTTACAGATGCCAAGCATGGTTTCAGACCCGGCCGTTCCTGTGAATAATAACTCATTATCACTACCGAAGACCTTGTTAATCCCTACATAATCGCGAACAAGTTGATGCTGTAATTCTTGATTTCTCCAAGGCATTTGACCGAGAGTTCCTCACCAACGATTACTTCCTGACATTCCGATCTCAACAAGTAATGGTAGACGGAAAGTCTTCGGATTGTGTTCCGGTCACCAGGTCAGAGTGCTCGGTGACCGACAGTGAAGAGAGTACCATCATCATCCACACTGACTCAAAAGATGTGCCAGCGCTAACACACACACACACACACACACACACACACACACACACACACACACACACACACACACACACACACACACACACACACACACTACAGACTTCTACATCCATTCATCACGTTAAACTCTCAAGCAATGCCCACCAATTATAGTCCCAAAAAACATACTCTCCTAATTTCATTTTCCAAGCACCATATAACTTTCCTTCATTTCCAACAATCTATATCTTATTAACAATTCACACAATTAACCCCATAACAAATTCTAAATTTTCTAATTTAATACCTCAGCCCCACAAACTTCTTTCAAACACACAAACACATTTCTAATCACCAACACTACATATTCTACAAAATTAACAACCTCAATCTTTAAAGTACTATTTGTCCACGAATGCGTACACCATTTGCTACATCATACGATCTTAACCAACTATACATCAACATACCTAAATCCACCAACCATAACACAGTAACAAACTAATTCTAATACAAAAACTACAAGCCCTGACCAACTACTACCCTCCCACAATTAATACTCATTAAATACAATACATTTCATTTTTCAACATCACCATGACACAAACAATCCAAAATTAAATTCAAACATTACCCCAATTACAAACAATTATTAACATATAATACACCATCAGACACATACAATTATAATATTCTTACAATCCAACATGTTTCAACCGCCTTCCTTAAAATAACTCATATCACTACAACCTTTTATCCCTACATAATCAACAGATACTTAATTCTTATTCCCAAGCATTTACACAATTCCCACCAACATATTCCTACATTCCATCTAACAAAAGTAACAAATCTTCGATTTTTCCGTACCAGTCAATTCGTACCACAATAAAAACCATCATCATCACACTATCAAAAATGCACACGACAACACACACAAACACACACACACACACACACACACACAAACAAACACACACACACACACACACACACACACACACAAACACACACACACACACAAACAAACACACACACACACACACACACACACACACAACACACACACACAAACAAACACACACACACACACACACAACAAACACACACACTCACACACAACACACACACACACACACACACAAACAAACACACACTCACACACACACACACACACACAACACACACACACACACACACACACACACACACACACAACACACACACACAAACACACACACACACACACACACAAACAACACACAACACACACACAAACAAACACACACAACACACACACACACACAACACACACACACACACACAAACAAACACACACACACACACACAAACAAACAACACACACACACACACACACACAACACACACA
>JAODUO010000370.1:177500-185000 GCA_025642075.2 Ridgeia piscesae
GTTCAGTGCGTGGCTGATAAGTCATGCGACTCGTCGTCGATACAAACATTCTGAACGTCACTTGTTGCAGGGATGGAGTTGCTGCTACTCCTTCTCTTTGCAAGTAAGTATAAATGTTACATGCTAATAGTAATAACAACGATACGAGTATCGGACCGGTTTTACTCTATCCTATACTCTATACGTCTGGCAGCGACTGCCTCCTAGGCGGTGCATTGCTCGTTCGCACAGTTTGAAACATATTCTTCGACGCAACCATGGAATGTCTGCCATGTAGCGGTTTATTGTGGCAGTTTAGATAATGCAAATGTCGCGGTCATGTTTCCACATATTTACAGAGCTCGCTCGATATTACGGCTTTTACGCTGTCCGTTAGCCCGCGACATCAGGATTTGCCATCGGGCAATTGAAAGTGCTGTGATTTGTTGTTCGCGGGACAACTTTACAGCCAGGAGAACCAAACAGATCACAGAGAAGTAGTTTGAAATTTATTTTGTCGTGGGATAAGTGAATTGTTGTTTGTTGTATGGACAAATGTCCGCGGGCCATGTGTAGTTCATTTTGACGACTATCGAGCATATATAATTATATATATATTATATATATATATATATATATATATATATATATATATATATATATATATATATATATATATATATATATATATATATATATATATATATATATATATAACATAAGTGTTTTGTCTGTTTGGCGTAGATGCATGTAGCGGGCAGATCAAAATCAACTTCACAGACAACGAGGGAGTGTTCGGTGTGGATCGACATGAATACACCAATAACTTAAAGAGACACTGGCTCATTAGACATTCACGCAACTCGGTAAGTTGGCTACTAGCAAAATAATGCAAAGACCGTGTCATGAAATTATGCAAAACGCCTATATGGAAAACTTTATTAACATACCCGGATAGATGTATTCGCAATCTCGATTATTATAGCTATAGCTAGCGATCTTACATTATTTATTTATTTTATAATGTATAATAATTTGATTATCTTCAGCAATGTCCACTTATTATTAACAAAATCTTGTATATTTTTAACATAACTATATTTAAACTTACTGTACAAGCGCCTACAGTCAACATAATAATTAGAAACCATAAAGCTATCGCAATTAAGCGCAGCGACAGTAGGGCCTATACCAAATGTGTACGCGACGTCAGATTTGAAGTTAACCGCTTGTCTCTCGTTGTCTTCTGATAAAACACTTAACTAAACTCACAGCGTTCGATTATTGTTTTCTCATACGTAGTGGTTGTCTCTGTCTCATTAACTGTAAACTACATGTACGAAATATATAGATATATGCATGAATCTGTTAACGCCAGGAACAATGTAGTCTTTAATACTTTATGAGCGCAACCGATAAACGCGTTGAAACGAATATAATTCACAAAACAAACTTCGCACAACTCGATTGCAACTCGGCGGTAACCGTAACATCGCTATTGTGTCGAGACATCGATTTTTTTGGCAGTGCAGGGTTATGGTTAGCTTAGCCTTAGTTTAGGGTTGGGATAAAACCGAGGCGACGCCGCGACACAATATCGATTTTACGGTAATTGTTGAGCCAAGTGTAGCTTCCACTGAAGATGCCGTCGAGTTTGGCGGGAGTTTATTTTGTGAATTTTATTTATTACAGGAATGTAACATTTTAATGATTTAATTTGTACATATGTATACAAGATATGTGAGTACAATTTTGGCGGCTATATGAGTTCGTTTTCGCCGTTAGGTCAGAAAGTAAAAAGAGTTTTTAGTTAACTTACCGTATTCGGAATTTGTAAAGGGTAAACATTCGGCGGGACACACGACTCTCGCTGATAGTGTATCTAATGTAAAATTCAACGAACTATTAGAAGGCAACACAAACGTACGAAGTCATTCGCGCTGTTTCCGTGCATCGACCACGTTAATGTGTGTAAACTTAATAGTCAGTGCGTGCGTTTTGATTCTCAGCGTTTCGGCTTTCGAGCCACACCCAATCCTTGCAGGCCGCACGTTTTGACTCACCAGGTAGGTTCCGCAACCGGGCATGTTTCGACAAATGAGTAACGAGCATGTGTCCACGTGGACAGCCTCTGTTTACACGATACACGAGACGGTGTTTCCACGTGGTTCTGCTTGTGTTTCTAGTATACACGTGTTGGATAGAGGGCATCAAAATGGCCTGCCCATGTTGGTCAGATTGACCAAAAATATGGTTGAATTGTAACATATATTCATGATTGTAAACTAATACACAATATTTTACTTTACAATTATCCTGGACAAGTCAATTTAATTTCACCAAATGTTTGGCACAATGATTTACACACGCATACACACACACGCACGCACGCACCACGCACACACACACACACACACACACACACACACACACACACACACACACACACACACACACACACACACACACACACACACACACACACACACACACACACACCAAAGTATACCGGCCAGCCCATAATGACGTCACTATGTGGATACTGGATAGTAATGGTGATAACAGCAACTACACAATCTAGCACGTTAGCCACCGTTTGCTCTAACAGAGCATTATGACTGTACTTATTGGCCTATATTTCAGCATTAATGCAGCGCCAGAAATGTTTTTAAAATTCATAACTCCTGAAGTATTCAATTGCGTACGATAACACTTCTACAATGATGAATGCATGTTACAAAACAACTATATTTTGGGTCAATCTCACCATCATAATTTTAATCATGGTCAGGTCATTTTGACCTCTCTCCAACACGTGTACAATAGGCCCTATTAACACAAGCAGAACAACGTGGAAACATTGTCACGTGTACCGTGGACACATGCTCGTTACTCATTCGTCGAAAAATGCCCATATGCATGTCCCCAGACATGCATATGCGGAACCTACCTGGTGAGTCAAAACGTGCTTGCAGGCTAAGACCAACTTCAGTCAATGGTTACGCATTCCTTAGTTTTAAGAGACCAATAACTCTTTGAACTAAGTCTTGTTTTATTCTAGAATTCATGCCATGGCAAGAAACTTGGAGAACCTCCAACTTTCTCGAGGTTAACAAGCTGACTGAGCCTGAGACTAAGCTAGGATTCCATAATTATGTACTGATGCGTCGTGCGGACGCGGCATGCGGTATGTGGCAATAAATGGCTACACTTACAGTGGGAACGCATAGCCATAGGAGTGATTCCATAATATGTCACATATGTGCAGATGCAGACGCGGTTGCGGTTTGTAATGCGCATGTGATACGGATGCAGCAAACTGAATCGTTCCGTGTAGCAACTATCGAAATTGGACCGGAAATTCAAAGGAGTGACGTCAGTACAGACGTGTTTTCCCAACCTTTACAAATGGTGGCCGCTATTTGCGGAAGGATAGTAGCATTTTATATTGTCATCGAGGATTGAAATATGCCATCGCAGAAAGTACCTAAATTTCATTTTCAGTTAGTAGTTGGCGTAGAAAATAAATTTCTCCTCATCCTGCTGTAGTTCACGAACTAGAGGATTCCAAACACCATGTTTGCTCCGGTTTTAATGATGTCGTGAATCCACCAACAGTGCCTTCGCTTTCTGTTTTGCAACATTTAAAACACTGCCCCAATTCATTTGTCGTTTATTGTTGCTCTACGACGCTGCAATACGGGCCAATTCATCGCCATTGCTGATGTGCACGTAATCTAGACGGAAGTGGGTTTTTACGAGAACGCATTTTATGAATACATTTATTTAATGTATTATTATTTATTATTATTTATGTATTATTATTATCGAATGATATACTAATTATATTTTTTACATTATATATAACGTAATGTTTTACGTGCTTGCCTTAATATGTTAGACATTATATTTGTATCTTAATTACTTATAATATTTTTTTAATTTCAATTTAATATACTTACATATACTAATTATATATAAATATATAATTTTGTTTCCATGTACTTTTTACTCAACCGTCTGACTAAAACTAAGAGTTAAAACTAGTCTGGCTGTATTAAACTGACCAAGTCAGATTTATTCATATTAATTATCAGGTACTGGTTGCTCATTGCCATAGACATATTACCGTTTGTCATGTTACATCGCCAGTGTATTATTGTAAAGTCCGTTGATTAGTACTTTACCGATTGTTATATTACCCGTTAGCGTTGATTATTATTAGGCCCGGGCCCACAATACCGAATGTTGATCAAATTACAAGTCAAGTAATTATTTGATAGCCCGTTAGATAATTAACTTACAATTACCGCCATAATATATGCGATTTGGACCCTTACAAGAGTATCGGTAGCGGGAGATAGAAGAGTTTGAAATCGTAGTGTTGCATGCGATTATTTTCTAATCTAAAGCCGAATCCAATAGCAGTCGGCTCGCATGTATAAGGGGCAATGGCCTTTACACGCGAGACCGTAGATTTAAAAATAGTTTCAATTTCCCGCTACTGATACTCTCGGACTCGTAATGGCCCAAACCACAAACGATATATAATGGGGATAAAGTATATAACAGGCAAATGATTACCGGTTGCACGAGCCGACCGTGACGGCAGATGTTAGTGTCTCAGAAACCTGGTCGTTCCGCAGCATGTACAGCTTCACTTCAATCGTTTCGACCTGGAGAAAGCCGCGTTCTGGGTGTGTTCTGATTACGTCAAACTCTACGACGGCTCGGACACCAAAGCACCAAAGCTCGCCACATTGTGTGGCAGCGAATTGCCGAAAGACGTCATCTCCAGCGGAGACTCGCTCCTCGTCGTCTTCGTCACTGACAGGTCTGGCAGATCGACAGGATTCGAGATCACGTACACGGTTAAATGGATATTCCCAGGTACCCGATCAATGGTTATTTCGTTATGAATATGCATTGTTATGTAGAGCCGGGTAAGTGTCAGATTAAGTTAATCTTATGAACCTGTTAGTGGGCAAAAGAGTGCTGGTAAATATTGTCGACATTTCTTGTGATATACAATAAAATGATGTATGCACGCACATATCCTGGACGTATCCACGGCACGTTCGTATGCGCACGTTTGTCTGTTGCTATTCAGCCGCCTGCATGGGAAATCCGGATTTGACAACCGAACCCAGCGGGGATGTTATCGTAAGAACCGGTAATGAAAACGATATGTCGTGCGCCTTGAACATTCAACTGGCTAATGAGGTGAGAGCTAGGTGAATCCTGAAATTAATTCGTTGTTGTTAATAGTTGTGGTGGTGGTGGTAGTGGCGGTGGCGGTGGTTGTGGCGGTGGTCGTGGTTGTGGTTGTGGTGGTGATGATAGTGTTGATGAGTATTACCAAGGAGGAGAAGGAAAGTAATAGGGGCAATGCTAATTTAATATTATCAAGTGATAGTATACATTTCTATGCTAAGGTTTCCCTCGAATGTGACGTTTCGCTCATCTGGTGCCAAATTGTCGTGGATTAACACACGCACACGCACACGCACACGCACACGCACACGCACACGCACACGCACACGCACACGCACACGCAGCATATATTTTTGTCATTCAAGAAAGGGTCTATCTCGTAAAAACTTTCCCCATGTTTTGGGAGGTTGTCACACACTGTGTGGTTGGTTGTCACACAAAAATAAAATAATGTATTTACCAAATACAACTACACGATGAAAAAGACATTTTGAAAGATGTCTAGTGGTGCTTGGGTGAATATATGTAACAAAACATTACAAGTGACTAAAATGCTATATAAAACATTCCCATTACATATCATTAACGTGACACTTGTGGTATTGAGTTTCTTGTTATACATTTAAAAATCATAGTTTGACCTATTTTATATGACAGCTCCATCAAGCACAAATAAATACTACTGCATGTAATATACGGATCAATATTTAGTCGCGGAACGAAAATTACAAATGCGGGTTCATATTTATTGAGATGACATTGCTCGTCTATGGGGCCTAGGGGCTCTGTTACAAACAACCCACGCGACAACCAACCCCGATCTCCTCTATCAAAATACCATCAAAGAAAATACCATCAAACAACTCAATGTTCTACCGCATAGAAACGAGTGCAAGCTGACATCGTGAGCTTCGGTGCGGAAAGAAACGACCACTGCGGTGTCTACAGAGTGAAGGTCTACGACGGTGGTAACGATTCCGCGTGGTTGCTGAAGATAATTTGTGATTCCAACTTTCACTACGTTTTCACTTCTACTGGTAGCTCTCTGCTGGTGAAATTCATATCTTATAAAAATGACACGAAGTCCGGGATTTCCGTCAAATACTCTACAGGTAAGCATGTGTATTTCTGCCGCATAATAGCTTTTTTTGTATGTTTTAGAATTATAATAGTAATGTGACTTCCAATTCCTTCGAAGCCAAGCTCAGAGGCGCACCAAATAGCAGAGTTGGTCAATCTCGGTTTATATAAGCAATAGTCCCTTTGTCAACGAAGGTATTGACAGGTAGCTACGGTGGATAAGCAAGCTTATAAAGGTACGTTTTTAAATGGCGGTGGAATTGTGTGATAATTTCAACTTATCTAATATTAAGAGGACGCCTATTCAAAATAGTCGAATGACGTACAGAAAATAAATAAATTCACGTGTTACTTTTGCGGAAGAAAATATAAATCAGAACTAGGTGATCGATGCTGGATAGGTTTTATTTTAGATGTAAATACGATGGTTGCTTACACGAAGGTGACTTGTATGTAATAGTATTTGTTTTTTTAATGAAACGATATCGGACAGGAAAGCAATATAAAGAGTTCTGAAGTTGCATAGAGCGAGAAACAAATATATGCTTAGTCACAACCCTCGCTAAAATTACATCTATTTGTAACCAGTGCGGCCAGTGCGAATATTTTAATACATGCAAACTGGCATTGGTCTTAAGGCACCGGTCTGTCTAACGCAGCAAAAGGTAGCATAAATGATCGACATATGCTACCAATAACCACACACGCGCGCGTAACAACGTATATATAATATATATATATATATATATATATATATATATATATATATATATATATATACATATATAATTATTATCATATATAATTATGTATGCATTTATAATGAAATTAATATATTTATATTTATTAATGTATATATATAATATAAATACATCTAGATATGTATAGTATTTATTATATAATATTATATATATAATACTAATATTATATATAATAATTTATAATATATATATATATATATATATATATATATATATATATATATATATATATATATATACAGGTGTGTATATATGTTACAGTAGTGAAAACAACAACAGCAACGACGCAAGGAGCAGCAGCGACAGCAGCCACAACGACAACAGCACTGAGCAATGATGTGTCTCATACCCGAGCTGTAAGGACAAGGACACGTCGAGCAACACCCGCTTGTATGTTAATTCAGCTTTTCCCTTTGGTGTCATCGTCATCACCTGGCCACATCAATGTGTGCCCCTTGAATATCTT